>KK115492.1:0-21744 GCA_000611955.2 Stegodyphus mimosarum
TATGCAGGAGTCTGTAATATCCGCCACATATGCTGTGTGATGGTAGGCGGCACTTCCAAAGGTTATGTTCACGTTTAACTTTCCATCTACGTCGATTTTCTCACCGGACGCAGTCTCGAGGGTAACACAGGATGGCGTCCAAATCAATTTATTCTTGAATTTTTGCTCTAAATCTCTTCGAATAATGGTAACATTAGCTCCTGTATCAATAATCATATTGCAAGGAACTCCATGGATATGCCCGTTGATGGATAATCCACTACTCTTGCCAGACACTGCAGAAATCTTGAGCGCTTTAAAACGGGGTTGTTCACTATCGCTCAAATTATGCTCCGCGATATGATCATTAATTTGCTTCTCGCGTCGTTGCTGGGAAATGATCTTACTTTCCGTGCTCTGGGGTGTTCTGCAGTTCTTTCGTAGGTGGCCTTCAGCTCCACAGTTCCAGCACCTCCGTTTATTTTTGCACGTTTTCCATCTCAGGGCATTTAATTGTCTGTTTATATCGTCCGTCTTATTTTCCGAGCTCTTTAATATTCGGCAGTTCCTTCGCATGTGCGCTAAAGTACCGGAATTCCAGCACTTTACTGTCGGTTCCTTATCACCAATATTCCGCTGCAAGGCATTCACTTGTCTTGTTAAATCATCTAAACAAGCCATCAATTGATCCACTGGCTCGTGGACTCGCACAGCTCTGACTGGGTAGCCATCTCTACGAGTTGCTTGCTGTGCTGCCTCGAATTTCATGGCGTACACCAGAGCACTTTTTAAGTCCTTCACATCAGCCATTCGCAGTGCTTTCTGTATTTCAGGATCCCGAATGCCGTCGATGAAGTATTGCAGGGACAGGATTTCTCTTGTTTCTGTCGGGCACTCTGAAAAGGCGAGGTGGGACAGCCTTTCAACATCCGTGGCGAGCACCTGGAGTGTTTCCGTAAGCTACTGTTGACGGGATTTTAACTGCAGCCTTCTGTAATTTTTTAAACACTTCTCTCCAAAACGCAGCTCTAAAGCACCGGACAGAGCTTCGAAATCTAGCCTTTTGTTTTCGGCAAGAGTCTGAAGGATATCCACTGCGTCTGCTCTCAGAGAAGCCGCAAGGTGACAGGCCTTAGCTTGGGAATCCCATCCATTTGCTTCCGCAACTATAGAAAATTGTGTCTTATACACTTGCCAGGAGGTCTTCCCATCATATGTCGATAGCTTCAGAGAACGATGCGCAGGCATGGCTAGGAATTTAAAAGTATCCGAATTCTTTCCCGCCGTCGCTACGAATTTGTTTAAAGTATCAACTTCTTTCGCAACCGCAGAAACCTTGTCATCAATTTGTTTTTCGATTTGGTGTTGGACGGCAGAGACTCTTCCTTCGATTCGACGCTCCACAGCAGAAACTCTTTCTTTAATTTGTTCTTTCACAGCAGAAACTCTGTAATCGATTTCTTGTTCTACGGCAGAAACTCTGTCTTCTATTTGTTCTTTGACAGAAGAAACTTTATTTTCAACCGCGTCTATTCTGCCTTCCATAGCCTCAGATTTATTTTCTATTATGCAAGTAATTTCCTTTTTCATTTCTTCTTGACTTGCTTTAATAGCTCTCATCTCTTCCTTAACGGATTCTTGACCCAATTCCATCTCTTTTTGAAGCGCTTTCATCTCATCTTTAACAGATTCCTGAACAGCCTTCATTTCATCCTTAACTGATTCTTGACCAGCTTCCATCTCCTCTTTAACTGAGTTGACGGCCCCTTCCATCTTTTCTTGGAATGCAGCAAAGGAAGTGACAAGCTGTCTCAATTGTTCTTCGATTGCTCTCGTGAATGGCATTCAAATCCCACTTCTGACTCCAAAAAATTGTTACATGCGTACGGGTTCGTTATATATTGAATGCACAAGTCGTTAAAAAGTTAACAAAAATTTATTCTTTCCACAAGAAATAAATTAAAATGCTGAAATATTTCTTCACAGATCTTCGCACAATATCACAATATCTCAAACGTTTAGCAAAAACTCAGTTCAAAACAGATAAAATAATTCTATCTCACAGCGAAATCGCTACAATCAATACAGCATTAAGTAAACAAACAGCAGTTCGCATTTTACAGCTCCAAGTACAACAGCAACAACAACAACAACAACTGAGATGAGCTGTTTCAACTTGGCTTTTATAAGTTTTTTAATTATCAGTAGAACAATCACGATTTTTCTAGATTTTTCTCGATGGCAACAGTAATTACGAGATATTTATTTATTAAGCATTAAATGCGTGAACTTTTTTATTTTTTTTTCGACGTAGCTTTCTCTTCAAAAATCATCTGCGTTGCACGGGGAAATAAAAAGAAATTTTAATTACAATTCTAAATAAATAGCCAAATACACAGTCCAGTCACATTAATGTGACCATCTGTCAAAAGCCAGAATAACCACCTTTCGCAGAGCGGACTGCTGCGAGACGTGCAGGAAGAGAGTCACATAGGTCCCTGAAGGTGTTCTCTGGGATGTTGAGCCATGTCGACTCTAATGCCGTGGCCAGCTGCGCTAGATTACGCGGTTGAGGATCCATGGCGCGAACAACTCGATCGAGATGGTCCCACAGATTCTCGATTGGGTTTAAGTCAGGTGAGTTTGCTGGCCAGGGGAGGACGGTAAACTCATCCTGGTGCTCTTCGAACCGTACACTGGCAGCTGTATGGCACCTCGCATTGTCCTGCTGGAAGATGCCATCATCCTGAGGAAAAACAATGCGCATGTAGGGGTGAACATGGTCCGCAAGGACAGATGCGTACTTGTATTGATCCATTGTGCCTTCCACAATGATCAGTGAACCTAGAGAATGCCAGGAAAACATTCCCCAGACCATAATGCTCCCGCCTCCAGCTTGGACCGTTCCGGCAATGGTTGCAGGGTGGTTCCTTTCAGAGGTTTCACGCCTTATACGCCAACGTCCATCTGTCCGATGGAGCATAAAACGCGATTCATCCGAAAACGCAACCTGTCGCCACTCAGTGGACGTCCAGCTGCTGTACTGGCGTGCAAATTCTAGCCTTCGCCGTCGATGAACAGCAGTCAGCATAGGTGCACGAACCAGGCGTCTGCTTCGGAGGCCCAGACGCAGCAATGTTCGCTGAATAGTACTTTGGGAGACACTTTTGGTAGCCCCTTGGTTCATTTTGGTGGTCAGTTGCTCAACGGTAGCCCGTCTATCTGCCCGAACGCATCTCCGCAACCGTCGTTCGCCTCTGTCATCTATGGCCCGTGGTGCACCACATTTGCCACGTCGCTGATTTTGGACAGTCCCATTTTGCCATGCACGGTACACTTTTACCACGGCGGCACGCGAACAGTTCACAAACTCAGCCGTTTCGGAAATGCTTCCACCCTTGGCCCGAAAGCCAATGATCATGCCCTTTTGGAAGTCGGATAAATCGCTTCGTTTCTGCATTACGCCAACGATTGAAATGTTTTCCGAAGCCCTCACACACCCTTTATATACGCTCAACTGCACTGTGCTGCCACCTGCCTTCTGTGATTAGTTATTTAACTCTGACATGGAAAGTACGTGGTGGTCACATTAATGTGACTGGACTGTGTAAATGTGAAATTCGTAACACTATTAACACTTCAATTTTAATTAACTAATTTTCACAACTAACAAACTATAGGATTTTAAATGAATTAGCTTAAACTAACTAAATCTTATCTTACTTTATTTGTCAAATAAGTAGCAAACTAACAACTGCACTTAAAATGTTTACTTTTGCGACTGTAATCTCAGTTCCTTATTTTCATTTAATTTAGCTCTCATTTTCCTTTTTCGGTCAGCTGAATTTTAAAGGCAATCTTTGAGCCGTGTGAAATTTTTTCATAGTTATTCACCTCATCCAAGTAGATATTCTGAAGTTCACTCCCTTCGTCCTCGTCACCCGGCTACCAGGAGGCTACTGTTTCCATGGCTACGTGGCAAGCTTTGCGCGTCACAGCGAACCTTTCCCCAGTGTTGCTCGCGTGTCGTCGCCCTTTCTGACGGAAAGACAATAAATTATCTTACAATCAGCGACTATTACCTACACGTATTCAGTTCCTTTTTAACTCCCGATAGTCTTTTTCAAATTCTTCAGCCAATGTTTATTATTAATTATATCATTTCAATATTTCAATGGCATGTAGGTTATTGTAAGATTATTATTATAAATTTTAATACGTCCAAAGGAGCGTTGTTTTAGCATTTTGTGTGTTACCTTTATTTATTAAATATCATGATCTTCGCACTTAAATCATAAAATTCAATTCAACAGCAATATCGCAAAATCATTTTAAAATGAACATGTCTTTAGAATTTCCGGTACACAGTCTCGCACGCTGGAGATAAAAATATTTTTTTTTATTTCGTACAGTGTTGCCATTGCTAGCTCTGGAATCGCTGAGTTTGTTAATCAAAAATTCTTGAACGTCTGACAAAATACGAAAGAGATAATAAAACAAATTCCAAATTCCAAATTAGGGCTTCCAGATGTTCCATATTCGGTAGTGGCTTACGTTATTCAAAATTTGATGGCTGTAGGTACCGTTGTTTTATCATAATGCGAGAAACATACATACATTTTTATGCAGATTCTTCATTCTTTAATTTCTTTAATACAGGGCTGTAATATTTGGTGGCAACAGTTTAAAAAGTGAATCAACGCAAAAGTGAATCGAGGCAAAATGCCAAAACGAAATTAATAACCCTTCTTAGCTAACTCCCTTTGGCCTAAAAATATTCGGAAAGCATAATGTCTTGTTCTGTAGAGAAACTCTATGTAGGACCGCCTTAACGAATGGGCTCACTGGGCATTTGTTCGGGGGTCTCACGAGTTTACGAACTACATACTGATCCATTTGCATTAATTTCTGTGAGTGGTTAGTACGGCTCCTAGCATTCTGATTTGACCGGGGGCCTATAAGTTAAATTTAAAATGAGTTTCTTGCATTGCACAGTTTCAAAATATTTAAATAATCGTATATGTATTTCAATGGCGGGCACTTGCCTACAACGGCACTGGCCACTCATAAGGCCAGATGTGGTGGCCATTTTATTATAGAGACACCTAATAGGCTGCCACCTTTACTTCCTATGAATAGAAAGTCGGTTCTACATCCATGCCAGGATTCGAACCCGGGCGCTTCAGTATCGCAAGTCAGGTTACCCTAATCGCTATACTATTTGTGCGGCTAAAAAATTATATTAAGTAACACTGTCGTACAATTTCGTTTATTAGCTGGTTAATATGAATCACTTACTTTAAATATTTCTGCATTTCCTAAACCCATTTTGCTGCTCTTTTAACAGTAAAGTTTAAATTTCATACAGTTTACACAGTTTGTCATGCAAAAGCATAACAAATTTGCATGAGTTAATATTTTATTATTACTAAAGCTTATAATTTTAATATTTTATTATTACTAAATTATTATTACTTAATATTTTATTATTAAAACAATTATTATTACTAAAGCTGAATCAATATTATTCGGTTCTGGGAATATTTGCTGTTCTATAATCTTCATAGCAATGCTTAAATACTATTAGTAGCTCATACGGTAAATTGAATGAAACTCAGCTGTTTATACGACGAACTTCATATGTTCCATATTTTAATCAACACATACTGGGAATAAACACTTACTGTATACTGACGTGAATAATAGCAGTTATAGTTAATATATAATAATTAAAGCGAAATTTAAAAATTAACATTAAGAATGAACGGGTTAGCATCAAGAAAAATACCAGAGACGCATGAAAAATTGAAGATGATTCTTCGCTATCCAGAAATTTCTGGAAATACAGAATGAATTTCTGAAAATATATAACCATTTCTTAACTTAGGAATTTGGAATTATTTTAATATGTTTTCGCAGAGCACAAATGAGGAGTCGTAAAATATGTTTTGATGCAAAGATGAGGTAACATGACATACGCGCAATTTTGGGGGTGGCTATTCTTCTAGTTTAAGATAATTATGAAAATAGAACGAAGTTCCATTCCACGTTCTAGTTAAGTGGATTATTTGTTATTTCTGTTCTATTCAAAATTAATTTCGTTTTTATATGATTTCAGTTTTTGCTTTGATTTAAATAAGATGAATATATTGTATTTTACATTTTTTTAAAATTTGTTAATCTAATCTAGATGAATCGGTACAACGCAGAGCCGTACTGTTTTCGGGCAAGGTCAGTCACTTTCCAGTAATGAAGCTCAAATATGGGCACAAATAAGGATTTAAAAGACAATAAAAGTATTTAGGAGAAGCAATTAGGAAATAGTTTCAGATATTAAAATTTGAAAGAATGGCGCTTATGCTGCGGAAGTGAACTCCTTTTAAAGTATTCATTTGATTTTCTTTGTTAAAATCAGAAATGGTTTCAAACTGTTAAGTGCTAAAAGGGTACACATTTTAGTATCAATTTTATTATTTTTTTACTAGACGAGAATTAAAGAAACATTTTCTCGTTATATTTTTAATTCAAGAAGTCGGTTACATGATTTCTTTAACACAAAAAAGAATTTTGTATTTACTTTAAATGCAACACTTTTAGCACAAATATGAAAACACGTTTATGGCTTTCATTTTAGAATCTACGGAATTAAAACAGGATTTAATCTATTTATTTTTGTTCAAATGCAAATTGACTGTGTTTATGAAAATAAAAGTAGTTCCAGTACGTAATTTTATCATAAAAAGGTGTATTTTAGTATATTGTACTAGCGGGCTGCAGCCAAAGCAAAATTTATAAGTTCTATGTACCCCTGAAAAGAAAATGCATAACAATATTTCAATAGGAATGAAATCAGTTTATTCTTTCCAAGCAGCAACCAATTCGTAAATAATTTTTATATTGCCAAACCAGAAAGCGAAGCCTTTCCACACATCAGGTTAATAGGTTACGTACGACGTCATGATTTAAATTTAATGTATATTGCAACATTTAATGCAACATTTTGGCAATATCAGTAAAAGAATGAGATATATTCCGATGACCTCAGAGATCACGTGACATATGTATAGCTAATGTAAGCAAACAAAACAATGCAAATAACCTCATAGATCACATGACTTATGTATAGCTACTGTAAACAAAGAAAGTCATTCTTCCTCTTCTTCTCTCGCGGAATGTATCTCTTTAAAGTGGCAATAAAATATCGTGTCATTTATATTATTCTGAAACAAAAAGGTTGCCAACAGCAGCTATTTATTTAAAATGTTGACATTAACGAATAATTTTCTACATAAAATGACGTCACATGAATCCACGTGCTTTCTTCAACGTCAGAATATAACCTTATGTAATAGTAATAATATACTTAACGTTTGGCAATGCTCTTTTCATTTAATAATTTGTAAAACTTACAAATTTTTTATTAACAAACTCTACGATTTGAAAATGAGCAATGGTAGCACTTTTCGAAAAGTTTTTAGATTTTATCTCCAGCGTGCGAGTCTGTTGCCACTCGTAAAAATGAGGGCGAAAATTAGCGTTTCCGGAGTTTTTAATTAATATCTCGACTGATGAAAGTCGTACGAAGATGAGAACGGACGGAATGGCTTCCCATGAATTTTTGGAATCCGGGAGGGGGTACCTCTCTCGGAAATCAATCCCTCGCCGTTCGGAGGAGATGATGCCACAACAACAAACAAACAGACAGATCATGCACGCAGATTTTAATAGTAGAGATATTTTTGGAAAAAATTCATTTGCATAGTCAAAACTAAACAGAACGAAAATTTTAGAAGCAAAGCTATGATTGTTCATTATCGAAATTTCTATTATTGATAGATGGGCCGAAACCGTAAAAATAATAGTTTGGAAAAATGCTCAACTGCGGTAAAATAGCTTTCCCACAAAGCGAGTTTGGGGGCGCCAGAAAATGACAAGAAAAGGCAGGGTTGCCAGATTTGGCCCGGATAGAAAACATTCTAGAAGGAAGTCTTACCGGTTTTCCCGAGCATGTTCTCGAAGGCAGGTCAAAAGCTGCAAATACCATGCCTGTACTTGGAGTAGGAGTGTATTGTGGGGAGTAGCTAGGAGTATGTTGAGTTCAGTAGTAGTGTCTCGAGATCAGGAAGAGATTAGCGACCGAAACGAGTCGGGAGCAATACTTTAGTGCTTTGCCGTAAAGCTGTCTTTACCATTGTAGCCTGATGGCTGTGTTGCTGATTGTTTCAGCGTGTTTATCGTAGTTTTTTAAAGATTGTAAACGTGTCTTTGGAACTCTCCTGTGTAATCGTGGCGAATAAATTGTGTTTTGATTCTTCATCAAGTGTTGTCGTCAATCACTCTAAATCCAAGAACTTGTAGAAAGCAACCGTAGTAACAAAAGGAAAAACATCGCAGAAGTGTGAAGCAAAATTATTCGAGTTAATACTAAGACAGGTGATTATATTTCTCTTTAAGTTTAGTCATTATGTCAGTTTTTCCGCAGCACTAAACTGATCACATGATAGTTTGTGGCTCATGTACTACATATTTGAAGTTCATTCTTTTGATACCAGTGAACTAAACAATAGAAATGACTTAAAAATCAAAACAAGACCAAATTTTTAAATAACAGCATCTATAAATTTAATAGTGAAAGAAGATTAGCAACAATCTGAACGGAACATTAACTAAAAAGCACTAGCAATTAAAGTAAAGCGGGAAACAATGAATAAAAAAATAAATCCCTAACTCAAAAGAACTGGTACAACAATATTAATAATCTAAACCTGAAAAAGTACCTAACAACAGATACGAATAAATTAGCCGAAGAAAAACAACCTAAATTAAGCGAGAATAAATTAAAAGAAGAAATAGAGGTTACACAATGGGAAACTAGCAATCTGGCTTTAAGATTTTCGTCAAAATTAATGTATGTAATATAACAATCAAGAATCAAATTACAATCTACAATCTAATTTCTTCATGACATCAGACCTCACGCGAGCTTATGACATCGCAGAAATCATGGGCTCTTTGATATCATGTGCTATTTTTTGTGAATTTTCTTCTCTTGCAGCTTTAGCTGAAAAATTTCTGGCAAAGCTGCTATCAGAATGGAGCAGAGCCCATCAGCATTATACCCAAGCAGAAAGCTTCCACTCACCATAAGCTCAGGTTTTTAATAAAAGCTGCTACTCAAGATAATAATCATTTTTGCACTTGCAATGTTTCTAAAAAAAATTACAACTCAGAAAGGCCTAAAGACATAAATCTGAATACTCTTATACTCAGCGTAGTTTATGTCTACAGCAGAAGATAGTTCCATGTCTCCACTGTTAATCTTATAAGCTACAAACAGCATTGCATTTCATGTTGTGTCAAGAAGCTTAAAACAGAACAAGGGAAAATTTCAATTTTTTTTCCACTTGAAAGTGAAACCTGTCTGTCCAAGGAGTTTAGAACACACGGAGATGCCCTTGTAGCTCTCAAAATGAAGCCAAACTCATAAAAGCATCCTCTTCGAAGTCAAGGTTTAAAACTAGGTGGAGAGTAGCAGTTCGCAGTTTCATTACTATCATGGTAAAATACAATATATACTACTAATTGTGTAGTATAATTGTTATAAATGTTGAAACAATGTCAGCATTAGGGCCTCTATAAGACAAGTTGGAGTTCTCTGTCATTTTTAATCTAATAACAGAGAAGAAAGCGTACTTCATTTTCCACACATGACCGAAATAAATAAAATCATTTTAAAACTCTGGCAAAATTTAACACTATTTTTCATTGCAATTTTTTAAATGCTAATATTTATAAGGAATAAAATACCCGAAATACATATCAAATTTTTTTGTTCCTAAAGAAGAGATATCTGTATCTGATGACCCCTCAAAATGGATAGGGTCATTGAAAATCTACTTCAGACTAAGGTTATTTTTTTGCTTCATTTTAATGATTGTTGATTAACTCGAAATCAGATGTCTGGCGACTTTCCTCTAGCACTTTGCAATTTTTATAACCTATTTTGAACTTATCTGGCAATTTTACGTCAGTTAAAAAATTTTATTCTGCAGTATTCTGATCATATTAACCAAAGTGTCTTTACAATAAGTGATGTACTATTTTCCTATTTTTGTCTACAAATGGGCGAAACGTTTGATAGTCTAATAATATCTCTGTGATACCATTAACCATGATCTCATTAAGAGGGATCTACTATAGCGCAAGCAAAAATTATGAATTTCAGTGCAGCAATACATATTGTTGCGTTTTACGGGTTCGTGGATTTGAGAGTATCCGATGAAAATACGATGCAGAACAATAGAACGCACAATTTATTTACAAGAATCACTATTTACAGCACAGTTCTAAAATTACCTTAAAAAGCGTCGAAATTCTACAATAAATACGCTGAAACAATCAGCAACACAGCTTCAGGCTGTAACTGTAAAGGTAGCTTCACGGCAACACTAAACTTATAATAAACACCGTGGAACAATCACCAATACACTGTCAAGCTATACTGTAAAGGTAGCTTCACGGCAAAGCACTATCTCGATCGCTTTCCGTTCACAAAAACTTCCCGGTGGCTAGGCACTCAAAGTAAGAAGCTATTCTCACAATGCTCACAATTAATCACACTTAATCACACTCTTCACTCTCAGAAACGCAAGGGTTTATATAGCTTTTCTTTAAGTTCCACACGTTTCGAGAAATATCTCGACAGGAAGTTATTCTAGAAGCTTCCCGATTGGACCATGGGATATCGCCAATTTGATCGCCAAATGGGCGATAAAGTCGCCAATCTGGCAATCCTACCATACACTATTTTATGGCAACCCTAGTGCTATGCCGGAAAGCTTACATACAGGCGCAACCGCCGTATTTTTCGCAACAATATTATACAAACACTTTTATTTCGATACAAGTCTTGGTCACCTACAGTAACAGCTCTAAGGTTATACAACCATTGAAGACAGAATATGCTTTGTTTTATGTTAATAAGGGTTAATCTTATTCTACCTTAAAATCCCCTAATTTCAACATGATAATCAGCACCATTTATTGACAAAATGGGAATTTCAAAATTTTGCACTTTAACCTTAATGATAATGTAAGTTCAATTCAATTTCATGTCAGTTCCAAACCAATCATCATAATAACTCTTTGCACTTCAAAGGCAAACCACAAAATATTATAAAAGTCATGTAAGAACCTTATTCACGACCCTGGGTTTCCTAACAGCATAGTATAAAATTACTTAAATAAAACATCGAAGAACTACGTATCTAAATATACATAATACGTTTATTTTGTAATCAAAGATGCATTTATTATATATATCTATAAAAATAGCATTCACTATTATATATAAAGAGTATTCATTATTAAATAATAAACTGACTCATGCACAGTGAGCCAAAAAAAGAGGGGCATAGTTCTATATCTCTTGTTCTATTGGGCCGATCGACAAAATTCCACTTGCGTTTTTCATTTCTTGAAAGCGCGACTTAGGATATGTACTAGATTTACATATAACATTGATCTAATATAGGTATGTTGACACAAAATCGAACTTTTTCAGAAATGACATGCCAATTTGTTTCCACATTTCGATTCTACGACTCAAAATATGCCAAACTGGCAGATTTTGTAAAAATAGCACAAGTAGTTTTTAAAAAATTAGATCTCAAAGTTTTAGCGCCTTATGTTAATTGAATTTGATGTATATTTATTAATATCTCCTTTTGATTAAACTTACTTGATTCCTTCTTTCACATTTTGAAATTTAGCTTCATTCCAAATAAAATTCCCCAATTTTTTTACGATTTATTTTTAAAATGAATATTTTTGAAGTAATTTTTATAAATTTTTTGGAAAACAATTTTGAATTATAATCTATAAAAATTTCCCTATCATCTTAAAGTAGATGTATTTGTAATCTTACCTCCAAAAAATTAGAGTTTTTATTCAAAATTTCCTAAGATATACGTGAATTTATATATTGGCGCGCCTTTTGAAGTTAGGCATGTATGTTACAAGCGATTGTAACATAAATGTGGTTTACGAACTTTATTAAAATTATTTGAAAGAATAAACGACGACTTTTTTTCCGCACGTGTACAATGAAAAAAAGGAAACGAAAAAATGTTGCTAAGAATTAAGAAGTTCTCCAAGTGAATTATTCTTGACGCAAAAAAGAAAAAAAGCCAAGATAAATTTTTTAATTTCCCCGTAAGTTTCGCACCAAATTTTAGGTATAATCTGAGTCGTAGAATCGAAATATGGAAAAAAATTGGCACGTCATTTAAAAAAAAATCCGATTTTGTGTCAAAATACCTATATTAAAACAATGCTATATATAAATCTAATATATATCCTAAGTCGCACTTTCGAAACATGAAAAACACAATTTAAATTTCGTCAATCGGCCCAGTAGAACGGGAGATATCGAACTTTTTTTTTGCAGTGTACATCATTTTAATGCATCCCTAAAAAATTGTAAAATGTAAGGTGTTTGTTAATTTAACATGTTTTCTCTTTCATAACTTCACACTCCTCAGGCAGCTTTTGAAGATTCATTTCTGAAGAGCACAAATTTTAATGTTCCTTTTTTACAAAGCTGAATTACAACGGCATAGATTAACTATGATGCACTTAATTATATGTATAATATATTATTAATACTTACACCGTATAGCCTGATGACAAGTGTCCCGTAGACATTCAATAGGATTAATATCCACCTCACTCAATTTTACATTAACTCAAAACATCGGGGCAAGTTACAGTTTAAAATTATTTTATTATAGCTCCACGGGAAGTGTCAGATGACGAGTAGAGTAACGTACAATAATCAGCAATATTGTTTTATGTGGCTAACGTTGGAGAGATGATGAGCTTAGGAGAAGACTGAAGCTTAATCGTGTAAAAGTGAATAATCGCTGGCAAATCAAGCATTTCAATAGTCACGTGATTAAGACTAAGATGAGGCACTTGGCAAGAGATTCCAGTGCTGAAGAAAGCTAGAATAAAGTCTTTTGCAGGACAGCAATAAAGCAGTTCTAAGAAGTAGAAAAGCTGTAGAGATTATCAGGTGCACTAGGAGTATGCTTTTGCGCTGGTAGGAAGAGGCATAATGGTGCTGTAAATCATATCTGGTCAGGGAGTAATATGATTGACTGGAAGTGAGGCAAACGAATCGAATCGAACCCCAATATTCCGCGAATATCGCACATAGCTCGACGTGTCCGGATTAATGACACATATCGCCATAAAGGCACATAACATGAATGCAGTCATGATAAGAAGGAACTGGAAGGAAGAACTAGTGAGCGGAGGCAAAGGGTGGCAAGAGGATTATAAACTGATCCGACATCGCAAATAAGGAAAGGCTGGATGTATGAAAAAGCAAGTCAGTAAGTATAGATTAAATTAAATTGCCAGTAAAAATAACTACCAGTAAAAATTAACTGGTAGTTAAAGAAAGAAAACTTCTCATAGTGTAAAAGAATACAATGCAAAACAAGTACAATGAAAGACAAAACAAAAGCAAATCTTCATGACGTGTGACATTTCTGGCATAGTAATGTGAATTCTGAATTTTCTGTAATTTAAGGAAATCATTTTTTGTAGCAAAGGTCCACGTAGGTGAAGCATAAACTAAAACTGGTCTGATCATAAAGGTGTAAACAAGACGTTTTTACCTATATTTTCCAACAAAGGGTATTAGACTATTGATAACCTTATTTGCTTTGTTTCTAATCTTGTCAATATGATCATTCTATTTTAATCTGGCAATCTTGACTAAAGGAACAGCTTCTTTGAATAGGTAAGCTGACAGGTAGAAATAGTCCGGGATTTTTTCCTTCTAATGATAAGTAAGTAGATAGAAAATAAGAGTTCAGCGACACGCGGTGTGAGGTGGTGTGTGCGGTGGGGGCGTGGTCGTGAGGTGCGCGCGGTGCAACGTCACCAATGACATCACCGGAGGAGTTCGCGTGGTCACGAGTTGTTTTTAGGCTGCTAGTTGAGTTGCAGACTCCTGCTTTTCATTTAAAGTTAGTTTTTCAAACAAATGTTCATGCTGCCCTCTCTTGACGAAAAAAAGAAAATAAATCTATTTAAGAGTTTATTAAAAATATTCTATTATTCAGCATATAGGAACGAACCCTCAAACAAAAATATCTCACCAGCTTAGTAGTTTGAAGGTTTTAACCACTAAGCTGATGTGATACATTCAGGTTTAGGTAAAAAAGCCAATATAAGAAAATGAAATTTGAATCGACTCATCAGTTGCAATTATGCCTGCGCCAGGAGAAGCCACCGTTGCGGTACACTGTTTTATGTGTTATTTTATCATCCATCTATATTTTCACAGAATTTCATAAAATTCCTATTGATTTTACTCTACGCCTTAACGATAGTGGGAACCTATCATTATCCATATGAAGAATTATTCAATCGTTTATGAAAATGAATTTATCGTATCAGGATCCAGCTCATGTTGCAAGTTTTGGTGGTGTTCAAGTTTTACATCGTGCTGCAGGAGGTAAAGTTTCCAGGAAAGAGATTCAAATATGGTTGGAGGGAGTAGATGCGTACACTCTTCACAAGCCAATTCGCCGAAAATTTCCAACGAATAGAGTAATCGTGTTGAAAAATGTTGTATTCTATAGATCAACAATGGCAAGCTGATTTAGTAGACGTTTCACATTTACGTGAATATAATGATGGTTATCGATATATATTAACCTGTATTGACATATTATCCAAATATGCATGGGCTATTCTTCTGAAACGAAAGAGAGGAGAAGATATTGTGAAAGCGTTTCAAAAAATAATGAGTGAACGTAAACCCAAATTACTTCAAACTGATCAGGGTACTGAATTTAAGAATAAAGTGTTTATAAAATATTTCAAAAGAAATCAAGTTAAACTTTTCAATACATTTAATACTACTAAAGCATCCGTGGTGGAAAGGTTTAATCGCACTTTGAAAACAAAAATGTGGAAATTTTTTACGACTCGAAATACATATAAATATGTAGATATCTTAGACAAATTAATAGAAAGCTATAATGCTACATTTCATTCGAGTATAAAGCGAGCTCCCATAGAAGTCAATTCAGAAAATGAGAGTGACGTATGGTTTACCTTGTATGAAGATCATCCTTCTAACGTTTCTAAATGTATATTCACTGTAGGAGATGTAGTGCGTGTTTCCAAACTAAAGCTTACTTTTGAAAAAGGTTATGAAACCAATTGGACTGAAGAACTGTTTGTAGTGACAGAGTGTGTTAAAAGACATCCAGCCGTGTATAGAATTAAAGTTTTACTTGGAGACTCAGTAAAAGGAACGTTCTATGCACAAGAGTTGCAGAAAGTGAGACTGAAAGATGAATATCGCATTGAAAACATTTTAAAGAAACGTATGCGTAAAAAACAGACAGAATACTTTGTAAAATATCGCGGTTATCCCGACAAATTTAATCAATGGATTCCAGCTTCTAATTTACTCTCGATAAAAAGTGTGAGAAAATGTTGTATGCGAATCATTTGCGAAAATGACTTTCTAAGTAAAACTTCCGAGCGATAGCTCTATGAATTATTTTCCCGAAAATAAAATTTTGCATTTTATAACATGTTTACCCGTTCCCATTGAATTAAAAGGTATATGGGAAGTTGGTTTAGTTGAATTGCTATATCCGCACACATGCCATAATGTGAATGCAGACAATAACTTAATTGGATTTGTTTTAGACAAAGATGGTGAAATGTTAGGTCGTAGATTACCTCCAGGATCTTGTGAAACAGTACCTGATATTTTAAAACCTATTTATATTAAAGAACATCAAAACAAAATAATTTTTAATTTTAACCCAGTAACAAAACGAGTGAAAATCAAAGTGAAAAATAACGCTAAAGTGATTTTACATGATGGGTTAGCTCAAATGTTAGGTTTCGAACCTATAGAAATTGCATCTACGGATGATAGTTCTGAAACTATTGTAGAAAGTCCTTTTGCAGCCGACTCTTGTGCACATTATCGTGTATTAATGATATATACGGATATCGTAGAACCTCAAATCGTAGGAGATGCTTTAGCTCCTCTTCTTCGAATCGTAAGAGTAACTGGTAGCGATGGAGAAGTGGTCAGTGCACTATTTGATAGACCTCATTATTTACCTGTGAATCGGAAAATGATAGACACTTTGGAAATCGATATAAGAACGCATATGGGTGCATTTACGCCATTTGAACGAGGAAGGTCATACGTGAAATTTCATTTCCGTCAAAAATATTTTTCATAATGTATGTACCTTATCAGTGTTGTCAAAAATCTTTTGAAGATTATTATGTACAACAAACAGGGCATGGATTGAATTATTATCAAGGTAATCTTTATCAGAGAGGATACGGATTAGGGGGCCTATTCAGATCCTTCTTTCGCGCTGCGGTACCTCTCATTAAATCAGGAGCCAAAGCAATTGGAAAACAAGTATGGCATAGTGGAGTGAATTTGTTAAATGGCGTATCGCAAGGAGAAGATGTAAAAGTCGCTGCTAAGCGTCGATTGAAAGAAGCCGGAAATATATTAACGGATAAAGCTGCTACTAAAGAGAAGAACATGATTGGTTCTGGAAGAGTCAATAAAAAGCAGAAACGTAGAAAAAAGCGTACCATCTCTCACCGATCAAAGAAGGTGAAAGCACAGGATATTTTCTCTTAAAAAAAGTATGACTTCATATATTCATCGAGACTCTCCCGTTTGTGTCAAATCTGAATTAGATTTGTTTACTATTCCTCCTACGCAAACAGCTATAGAAAAAGGGCAGTTTGTGGAATATCACCTTCTCGCAAATATACGGGATGGAGGACCTATCGAACTTGATATTTCTGGGAGTGGTGAAGACTATATCGATTTAGCTGCTTCCTATATACACGTGAAGGTAAAAGTATAGTTAAGGCAGACGGATCCAGTCTAACAGACAAAGAACCGGTTGCCCCAGTAAATTTATTTTTACATTCTCTCTTTTTGCAAGTAGATGTCAGTTTAAATGAAAGGAACATTTCATCTGCGACAAATACCTATCCCTATAGAGCCTTCATCGAAACATTATTGAATTATGGGGAAGATGCAAAGAAAGGTTTACTCACCTGTGAAGGATTTTTCCAAGATACTTCACCTAATAAAATAGATGTCTTAGCTCAGGATGCAGATGCGGGACTAAAAGCTCGCGGTGAACTTATAAAAAACAGTCAAAGTGTGGATTTGATAGGACAATTACATTGTGACATTTTTCAACAAAATCGACTCATGTTAAATTTAGTCGATGTGAAAATTAAAATGGTGCGTAGTAAATCTGCTTTCTGTCTAGTTTCTATGAGAAAGATGCCGATTATAAAGTGATCTTGGAACATGCCTCTCCGTTTATCAGAAAAGTAAAAGTGAACCTTGGAGTCTCTCTCGGACATGTAAAAGCGTTGGAAAAAAGTTCTGTTAAATACCCTATACATCGAGTATTATGCAAAACATATTCAGTATCTAAGGCAAGTTGGTCTTTTATGCAAGATAATGTATTTTTAGGATTGATGCCCAAGCGGGTCATTATTACTTGTGTGGAAAATGCTGCAATGAATGGACAATATTCTATGAATCCCTTTCTGTTTGCTCATCATCATGTAAACTTTATATCGATTTATGTAGATGGACAACCCGTTCCATGTAAACCAATGGACCTTGATTTTGATTCTAATCATTATGTGCGTGCTTACCACAGTTTGTTTTCTGGATTTAATCGCGAGAAAGGCATCTATTTATCTCGAGAAGAATTTGTGAAAGGACACGTGTTATATGCTTTCGATTTAACTCCAGATATGTGTGATGGATCTCATTTTAACTTACAACACCAAGGGAATTTGCGAATATTTTTTTAATTTTATCATTGGTCAATGACTTCCCAGGGGAGTTGTGGGAAGAGGCTGGCACCTGAGTATTTAAAAAAACCCCACGACTGTGAAACTGTGAAAGAGAGACCCTCAGGTGTCAGAAAGCTGCGGCTTTCGGTAAAAGCCTATTTGTGTGTGTGTGTGTGTGTGTGATTGAAACTAAATGATGAAATTAATTTTTTACAATATTTTTAATAGTAATTTCTTTTCAGAAAAGGATACTGTCGCGTCGTCATAGTAACCCACAGTTTCCGTTACCAAGGTAACCGTTATCACAGTTGCCAAGCACGCGAACTCCCTGGTGATGTCATTGGTGACGTTGCACTGCGCGCACCTCACTGACCACGCCCACACCGCACACGTGTCGCTGAACTCTTATTTTCTATCTACTTAAGTAATTGAGATTTCGTCGCATTAATAGCAATTCCCCATAAGGTGCACCATCTCTCGATACGAGGTACTTGATGTTGTAATTTTTAATCGCATGGTTAACGTTTGTAGATCTAGCCGCAAGAGCCGTATCATCAGCATAACGCCAAAGGAAGTAATACAAAAGAGGAGTCTTTCCAGAGCCATACTGGTAGTTGTAAAGAAAACCATTTTGGGCTGGTATAATTTTAGAATTACATAAGTAATTAATTGACCGACTGTTTAAACAAACTGTAAAGTAACAGGAATTTTTCAAGATTATCACTAGTATTTGAGATCTAGTTTGTGGGGCATTTGGGATCTGGTCTGTGATTTAGCTGTGGGGAGCTTGATACATTTAGAAATATTTACGTGACTAAAGATTTCACAAATTAGTTTAAATATAAAAAGTAGATTACAAAAAGAATAAGTTTGTGAATAATGTTAGTACTTGGATGGAGACATTTGACACTGAATTTTCATATTTTTTATTGCTGTTATGTTAAGGCTTAGTTTCTGTATGTGCAGATTTAACTGCTGAGATGTAACTTTTATCAGGTCAAACTTCAGAGCTTTTTGTGCTTAATGTATGTTTCTTAAAGCAAACTCACACACAATAAGAACTAACATGGTTTCCTTGACAGTTACAGCATGCAGGAGTATCTGTGTTTCAATTCACATTTACTGGAAAGATGTACTAGTTGTCTACACTTGACATAACAAAAACAGTTTGTAGTTGTCTGAGAAAAGACCAATATTTTGACAATTATAGCAGTGCGGTATAAAGTTTTTAGTTTTAAACTCAACTTTGATAAGCAATAAAATGTAGCTCAATATCAGTTTTTTAGACTTCATTAACATGCTGCGTGGTTACTTCGAAGATGCAGAGAGGAGACAAAGTTTTTTAACTTTTATTTCAATTTTAAATTTTCAGATTTTTTTTTCATATTAGTAAAGAAAAAAGATTTCAGATTAGTGAAGAAAGTTCTTAAGCAATTTTATCAATAGGACAATTGATTACTATTTTCATAGGCCTGTTATATTTGTGTTTAACAATGTGGTTTCAATTGAGTTGCAATTTAGGTAACTATATAATAGTTGTCTATTACTTTGTAAGAATACATACATTGTACATATTTTGAAAGTAGATAAAGGATGAATTTTAGAAATTTAAAATACATCCCACTGTAATAATATTAAACGTTTTCTACGTATTGAAAGTTAATAACTGTAACTGCCGAAACTGTGTGAATATTATTTGTACCCGCGCGATTTCAAAAGCTAAAACAGTTATCGTCTTCTAAACAGTTGAATTCGATTGTAATTATGTTACTTGAGTGTTGTGCAACTTGGGTGTAACTTACGTTCTTATAACTTGTAACTCCGATATTTCATCAAAATGAAACCAGTGTAAGTGAATTTATTCGCTTTGTTTAAAATAAGATGCAGGACAACTTTTGATATGCTTTTCATTTCAATTCTCCTCTTTATTACTGCTTTGAAGTATTTTATTTAGATTTCAGCAAAAACGATTTCTTAAACAATTTGAAGTAAAAGTTTCTAATATGTATTTGTTCTGTATGTAAGGAGAGAGTTTTTAATAGTAGGTGCCCAAAAATAATGCCTTTTACAAGCAAATGATGTCATTTGTTCTCCATGGAATATTTTACTGTAATGCTTAATATATTTAATTAAAAGTTTTTCCGTTTGTTTTTTTAATTGTTTGGGAATGAGTATAAAATTTAATCAAATCGTAAATTGTACGTTATATGAATTAACTGCTCATTTCATAGGAAGACCTGACGTAAGTTTTATGTTTCATATTGCCTTGCATAATTTTTAAAGGACAACTAAATTCGAGGTTTAAAACTGTTATGAAATTTTATTGTGATGCAGTTTTCCATATTTTAAGCAATTTATAGTATGGTTGAAAAGAGAGGTAATATGCTGGTGAAGTAAACTCGTAATAAACTTTTTTGCATTTCTGAACAAAATTTCAAGAAATATTTAATAGATTACCCATTACTCCCAAAATATAACATATGTGTATCTTCTGCCTGTATGTAGTAATGTATCTCAAAATATTATGGAGTGATTAAAATGAATTAGAGATTTTAGTTTTTCATTTTTCTTTCTCTATTTTCTTTTCTTTTTCTGTCCCTTTCCTTTTTTTTTAAAGGACATTGATTGTACACCATTGTTGCATGTTTTGTCTTAAAATATCTTGATGTGTATTTTTCGGTCCTCTTCTGTTATCAGGACCATATTTAATAATGTATACATGTACATGCATACAAATTTGTGTGTATATACACACACATATGCACAGACATTCATATGCGCATCATACATACATACATTTCTGAATCCAGTCCTGATAACAGAAGAGTACCAATTTTTCTTTTTAAAGTTTGTCAACAGTTAGCAGTTTTCTATTTGAAATTTGTAAACAGAATAAGAAAAGTTGATAAAGTCTAAATTCAGTCTTTTATTGTAAGAAATGCAGAAGTACTTGCATTGTATGTGGATAGAATACTCATCCATTACTTTTATACACTTCCTACTCATATTTATATGAGATTTAATCCTAGTATATGGTATCACAAAATTTGGTAATATTATGATGAGAAGTAAACAAGTCATTTTGGTGTTGGTGACAATTTTCAAAATCATGCCAAGGATCAGTAATATTTGTTTTTAAGAACATTTAAGTATGTGTTTAATTTCATTGCAGGTTTTTTCAAGTGCTATTTTATCACTATATTTGAAACTCCAGTGGTGAAAATGTCCAACTGAGTTTGAATAGAAATTTTTGCTGTTATGCAACTAATGCAATTCTCATTGACTTCTTCGTTTGTACTTTTGATACCACTCTCTGCCTCTTCTGTTCTTGTGACATATGAAACGCGTAGTACTTGTAATGTGTTCTTTATTCCTTTTTAGCTCTAAAACGTTAAATCAGTTTTTAAAATAATAAAAGAATATGCATATGAAACAAAACAATCCCAGTGATCAATCCAAACAATGCCTTTATGCATATGCAGAACGAACTGTACAAGGTAATCGTTGAAGCTGAACCTACAGATATTATTAATTCAGCAGTGTTTAGAACATGCTTGGAATTGCATGTGCTTGGTTTTTTTTTTAGACTCTTGTGCATAACTTTGAGTGTGCATGCGTGGGCACCGACAGCCACGGATAAACTGCAAACTGAATAATCTGCACCCAGATAATCAAGAGTACACTGTATTACTGATAGTTGTTATTTATGAAGATTTAACTAACATTTAATATCTAAATATGTTTTTAAGTTTTAGGGGGTGCCTTTTTTTTTAATTTTATCCTCATGATTATTTGAGCATTAATTATTTTGTTTTTTTGCTACATTAAAAGTATTTTGATAAAAAAAAAAAAAAAAAAAACTTC
>KK115492.1:21760-42961 GCA_000611955.2 Stegodyphus mimosarum
AAAAAAAAAAAAAAAAAAACTTCTTCTTCCTTACTCTGATTTTCATCAATAAAATTTTTAAGGCTATAATTTTGACTCAAATTAGTGTAAATTATAACTTAGTATTTGTTACTCTAAATTCTAATTTAATGTATCCTATATTAAAACTGTGTTACCTAAAGAATGCATTTCAGTTTAAATAAAATTTGGCAATTCAGAGTTCTTTTAATGTTACACGGCACAAAAGCCTAATTTTCTATATTTCAAAGTTAGCTGCTATAATGTAATTTTCTGTTTAATTTTTCTTCTGCTTACTGTGATTTTTTTTTTTTTTAAATTATTTTTCATAGTGATAAGAAAAGGAGGGATTATATATTTTTATGCAAGGTATGCATGTTTTATGTAGCATTTAGTTACTACTTGTAGAGAGATATTTTATTTATGCTATGGTAAAGCATGGACAGCAAATCAAGACTTCATTTGGTTTTTATAGTTATATTGGAAAAAATATAGTTTTAGATAATAAATCTGCACCTTAATGCCATTTTAAATACCTGTTTACTAAACTGAAATCAATGGGACATTATGAACATGGGTATTTGAAATACAACTGATCAGGTGAAAGTCCTAGTATACGGTATCATTTAGAAAATTGTTGTTAATGCCAAAATAACATATTTATTGCTTATCATAATACACAAAAAATACTGCTATCAGTACTAAACCTGAATGTCCCCTAAGTTGTCGAATCCCATGTACTAGGATTAAGCCTTGATCAGACTTTGACAATGTGTATTTCATATGTTATATTAGTTACCGTGTGGATCATTGTTTTTTTTTTAAAAGAGTGATAGATGACATATTTAAGAATATTGTTTTTTAAATCTTTCAGACGTCCCAAGACTCCAAGAAAACCATTGACAAAGTTAAGATCCTGTGTGAAAGATCCTATAGAAGTGTATTGTAGAATCAGACCCTTAGAAAATGAATATGATCAAATCTGTGTTCGAGCGAAAGATGAGAAAACTGTTGTTTTATTCCCACCTGATATTTCTCAAACTTCTAGAATATTTAAAGAAGTAAGCATATGTTTGTAATTGTGTTATTTTGTTAACAATAAAAAAAAAAAAAAAAAAAAAAAAAAAAAAAAAAAAAGAAAAGAAATTATTTAATTTTGAGCTGTTTTAACCCTCTGAGCGGTGCAGGATTTTAGATCTGTCATGAAGACCGATATTTAAACAGCATTTATTAATTGAATTTATATAATTACTTATTTTAGTCTCTATTTTCATAAACTTGCATTCATTAAGATGATATTTACATTATTAAAGATAGTGAGAAATCAAAACATCTTAAATTATATGCTAATACACGCCTAGTAACAAAACATATGACTGGATAAAGCCGATCAAGATGCTCAGAGGGTTAATAAGCAAGATGTTATTAAATTGAATGACCTGTTTTAAAAATAGATTAATTATTTAACAAACATAAAACATTTTTCAAAAATAAACATGATATTAATTCCAGACATATTTGTGTTTTTCCCTATTACACTTTAACACATTCAATGATTTGAGATATCAATACTTGATGCAATATTTTCATTTTTGTCACTCATTTCTGAAACCATTAACCTTGACAATCGCTACAGAATAGTCAAGACAATAGGAAAACTTGTTTCCCATTTTACATATTTTAATTTGGTTCAAAAGTTGCTCTAAATAGTTAGTTTCACATGTAATATGAATCAGAAGTACAGCTTCCACTGGAAAATCAAATCTTCAGATTACAAGACAATACCAACCAAATTAACTTAATTGCATCAAACTACTTGTAATTATGTATACTTCCATCAAGAGACTTCTTCCTGAATGTTCCCCATCATAAGCAGTCATTTTTATCACTGTCTAACAGTTAATGGCAACAATGCTGCATTAAAATCATGCCTTGTGATGAGCAGCTAACAGGCCATTTTGGTGCTGGTGGCAATTTTCAAAATCGTACCAAGTCCTTAGCGTATAGTAGGATTTTACCGTAAAATCTTTTAAATACTTTTTTTTCTTTTTAAGAAATGCCTTATTTGTCATTTTGCAGTAAAATAAAAAAAAAAATAGTAATCAATCATCTAGGCTAACCATTTAATATAACTATATTCGCCAAAATATTGATTATTGTAATAAGTCTTTGCATTATTTTAATGTTATTCATATCATTTAATGTTGCTTCTTCCCCTTAAATTTATTTATTATTAGTAAATAATACTTTCAAATTTCAGCAAATTTTCTCTGGCATAATCCTGAAACTAATTCTAGCAGTATGATGACATAACATCACGAAATTCAATGCACATATTTTTGTTTATTTAATCAGCTAAATAAATGTAAAATACCTAAATTTATTTTAAAATATCATTAAATAGATCTTCCTTTCGTTTAGCTGCAAAATGTTGCCTCCCCCCAAAAAGTTTTTTTTTAATCTACATTGAGCAGATCTCTCTACAAATTTTTTGACAAATATGATAGGCAAATAGCATTTGTCATAAATTACAAATGTTAAAATATAGTTCTTTTTTAAGTAATTCATCTTAAACTATCAGTTAGAGCATTTTTACCCTCATCATGTTGGTAAATCTGCAGGACATAATTTTAACATCTTGAACTAAGAAGGGACAATTTAATACCAGCAGTACTTATCAATTTGCATATCTGTATGCTAAGATAAAATCATAACAGTAGCTGAAAAACTGATAAAACTCTGTGTTGAAATTGGAAAAAAAAAAAAGTATTACCTAGTAGTAATTTATCAGGCTTCTGTATAGAAATATTGGGTGCAGTTTTCTAGATTCCACAAGTTCTGCAGGCTGTATTCAAGTTAAAGAATGAGTTTTCTTTCATAGACCCCTTTTGTGGGTAAATTTTATTTTCTTACAGTCAGTCCACCTGTTTTATTGTTAGTATTAATTGCCTGTGAATATAACTAATAATTTTACTAGAAAAGGTGGGGCATTGTTGCTTGCATTGGGGTTTGTTTTGTGACACAGGGGATTAACTGTGTGTTCTGCATGGGGATGTGTTATGTTTTTACCAAGATTAAAATTTTTCTGCAGTGAACTTAGCTTTCTTGGTTTAATATGGGCTATTCTGTCTGAGTAACTGTGATAATTTATGTTCATTATCAGAAGAGTGAGAATAGTTACCGTACAGCAGTTTTCTGTGTAATTATATTGTTATAAACTAAAAATGTATATAACATAATTTTTTAGAATAAACAAGAATGCTATGGAATGTATGAGAGACTAAAATTTTTCTAAGGAATTCTTTCATATAATTATTCTGAGCAGTAATTTTTTGAGGGAAAATATGCGTACCGTATTTTAAAGTTTTGTGTTGATGTAACTATTATAAAGTGCTGTTTCAAATTTGTCTGTTATTTTTTAGAAAATGTATATATTTGAAATAAACCAATGTAATAATATTGAAATTTTTGTAGGTGCATTATTCATTTCAACAAGTATTTAATGAGAAAACAACACAAAAAGAATTGTTTGATCATGTGGCTTTGCCTTTAGTGAGTGATCTTCTGCAAGGTAGCAATGGTAAGTAATTCTACTTTGAGACGCATTTTCATTTCATAAGCCCAGCCATTTTTTCCCCCTAAAATATCATCCAGTCCAGTATAAATTTTTAATTACTGTTGATTAGTCGAAATTAAAAATTATTTAATTTGAAACTGTATTAATAAAAATAAAAATCTCACAAGTTTAAAATCTGTAGACATTATAGTATTTTAAATCTTGATAAATTTTTAACTGTTGTTCTTATAATAGGAGATGACAGTTTTTACTAACTTTTATTGTCAAGATAGCTTGAAAAGCAACCTGACAATAGTGAGAAATTAAGGGGAATAAGTGCTGTCATTTAATGGCACAAGTTATCATAATTATAAGATTTTGTTTGTAACTACAGATAACTATAAATTTGACAGTTTTAGCAATCTTTACTAAGTTTTACTTTAGAGGTGCTTTTTATATCCATAATTTTTTATCAGGGATATATTAGCTGGCTTCCTGTGAAACTAAGAAAGCAAGTGTTTTGATGCCTGTCCAGGTTTGCTTCTGAATACCATTCTCAATTAAAGCACCTCTTGGAATTTTGAAAAGCAGCATTGTGCTATTTTGTGCAAAATTGATCTTTTTCTATTAAAAATATAAATATATTTTCAAGGTCTTTTTTGTGTGCTTAGGATTTAATTTCTCCAGCCAAATGTACTTTTTAAACCTTTTTTTTCCTTAGGTTTATTATTTACGTACGGAATAACATCATCTGGTAAGACACACACTATGACTGGAAATCCTCAGGATGGGGGATTATTACCCAGAAGTCTTGATGTTATATTTAACAGCATAAAAGATTTTCAAGCTGCAAAATTTGTAAGTAATTTTTAACTATTAAAAATACCTCTGTTAGTAGAAATGAAATATTTAATATTAGTAGTTATTTTGGTTTTTCCATTGGTAACACCTTTTCTGAAAAATTTTACTAGCATTCCAAAGGAGAGGTCATGAAATGTTTTGTTGAACTTTTGCAATATAATTTATAAATGTATGTTTTTTTTTTTTTCTCTGGTATGGTGAACAATTTGAGCATGTAAACAAATACTCAATTGTATGTATTAATAATTTTATGCCTAAGAATGATAACAGTTTAATTAATGCTATCTGATTGTTGAAATAAATGCATTTCAAACACTTAAATGTGATCAATATAGTATGCACAATTTTGAATATTAAGCTAATAATTTAATAGGCAACATTCGTTTAGTTATAAAGATTGTGTGCTTTAAAAATGCAGAACATGATTTAAATACAGAGTGTTATTAGCCCAAAAGAGCATTAACTCAGAAGGGCTATTAATTTTGTTTTGCATTTTGCGTTGATTCACTATAAATTTTGGTTCACTTTTCAAATTGTTGCCACCAAATAGAGCCCTTCATTATATTTGAAGAAATTAAATAATGAAGAATCTGCACGACTATATGTATGTTTCTTGGATTGTGTAAAAATAATGCCATCTAGAAAGATCAAATTTTAAATAATGTAATCCTCAATTCGAATATGGATATCTGGAAGCCTGAATTTGGAATATATTTTCTATTTCATATTTTATAAAGCATTTATGAGTTTTTGATTAAGAAACTCAACGATTTCAAAGCAAGCAATGGCAACACTATATGGAGGGGAGGAAAAACATTTTTATCTGCAGCATGCGAGATTACGTATCAGAAATTCTAAAGATGTGCTCTTTTTTATATTTTGCGATATTGCTGTTGAATTGAATTTCATGGTTTAAGTGCGAAGAACATGATATTTAATAAGTAAATGTAAAACATAAAACGTTAAAAAATGCCTCTTTGGACATAATACAAAATCTGAAAACTTTCAGATTTTTATTTAAATGTATTAATTTTGTAAATTATTTTAGTTTCATTAAGGCTGGTTAATTTCTTCGTTTTGACTGGTTGTCTTTTTTTTTATTTCTTATATTTTTTTTTTCTCAGATATAAACAAGTCTTAGTGTCACTTTGTAAGCCAAATAAACAACTGCTATTGAACAAGTCATTGGAGCAGGATGTTACTAACAGAAAAACATTATCATAGTAATAATTGGATTAAGCAATATTTGCTAAAACGTTTGTACTACATTGTATATATGTAATGAAAGCAATACATGTAGAAGTAATGATGATGTAAAAATGTTTACAGCATAGAAATGTAGGTATATAGCCTTTCATTGATGCTAAAGGTGTTGATCTATAATCAAAAGGAAACTGGGCAACCAAGGCATATTAAATATTCATCTTTATTTCAGTAAACATGTTGCAACAACAAACAATTTAGCACTCTGATTCATGTCTGTTTCAAAACATTTATAATTTTAATAGCTTTGCAGTAAGAAGAGAAGCAGCAAGTAGCAATTGATCTAGGTCAAAATATAAAAAGCAAGTAAAGTGTGTTCAGAATGATATAGTTTTGGTTCTTGATGCATGAATTTATGGAAAAGATATTGCTATTTTTTTAATAGCGAAGTGAATACTTAAATTAAAAGTAAGTATTAAGGGACTATTGCTAATTTAAATTATATTTTTTATTTTTTTGGCATATCTATACATATAAAGAAAAAAGTTTGTTTGTTCAATAATAACTTAGTCACTACTATAGCTATTGTCACCAAACTGTCTACAATTCTTTTCTGTTTCCTGGGAAATGTCGACGTCCACTTGTTCCCCCCCAAACAAAAGTAGCTAAAATCAGAGATATTAATTAAAAACTCTAGAAAATGATAATTTTCATCCTCATTTTTCCGAGTGGCAACAGTGTCTCAAGTTGGAGATGAAAATCTGCTTCAGTTTGAAAGTTGTTGCCACTGCTCGCTTTCAAATCGTAGAGTTTATTAATAAAAAATTTCTAAGTTTTACAATGAAATAAAAATAACGTTGTCAAATATTGAATACATTATTTCCGATTCCAAAAATTCCTGGGCAGCCATTTTGACTGCGTATGACTTTAATCAGCCAAGATGTTAATTAAAAACTCCAAAAACATTAATTTTCGCACTTATTTTCACTAGTGGCAACAGTCTCGCACGTTGAAGATAAAATTGCTTTATTTCGAAAAGCGTTGCCAAAGCTTGGTTTCAAATTCCAGAGTTTGTTTATAAAAAATTTGTAAGTTTTACAAAATCTACATATATAAGGAAGAACTTGTGTTGATTTGTTTGTCATGTTATTGATTTCTGATTAATTATGATCAATTTTTTACCACGTTTAATCGTCTAAAATTGAATATAAGTGAAATATTGGATGGAATTTGAGCTTTCACACCCATTTAATTAGAAAGACGAAAATCATTAAAAACTCAGTGCCATTGTTGCTGATATAATGAGAGAGAATTAATTTATTTTTCTATTGGAATTTTTTATGTGGTTTCCATATCGCATCAGACTGAAAACTGTATGACTATGAATCTTAATTTTTGCATTGTTATTAGAGAAGGATTACAGCAGTATCATTCTCTCTGTTGTTAGATGCATTACTCTCAATCTAACTTAACACTGCCATTGGGTACTTCCGCTGGTATGTGTATGTATGTATATATATATTTGTTTTCTAGGTATTTAAACCTGATAGACTGAATGGTTTTGATATACAATCTACAGCCGAAGCTCTATTAGATCAGCAAAAAGAACTTGGCATTTTTAACAGAACTCCAAAACCCAAAAGGTATTTCTTCTGCAAAAAATTTGTCTTATACAATTTTATGTTAATTTCATGTTAAATTTAAAAGAAAATATAGCTAGTATAAAAATTTTAGTCATAAATAAAAAAATAACGTTTTTAATTATGCATTTTATTTATCATTAAGTTCTTTTATTGATGAATAAAAGTGCATCCTGGTCTATTTTTAGCAATATAAGATATAGTTTTTCTTATTAATTGCTGTAAATGAAACTAGGATGAATTCTAGGCATGATTTATTTTTCAAAAAACTGTTAATAAACTTTAATTTTCAAATTTTGCATTTAGTTTTTTACTTTGTGTTGTATCCTTAAAACAATATTTTATGTGCATTAGTTAAATAATTTCAATGGCTGGTTGTTACAGGAAAGAAGCTATTGGAGACTGGTGTAGCAGAGTTCCAGATCCAACTGTAGTAACTGAAATTTTGCCAGACATGAATTATGCAGTATTTGTATCCTATGTTGAAATATACAACAATTATATCTATGATCTATTAGAGGAATCCCCTATTGATCCTAAAAGAATTAAGTAAGTAATTTTGTGTCCAATGTATTGCTATTTTCAATCAATAGATGGAATTATTCACATCTGTAGTTTCACTGCATGAAAAGTAATAAATTAATAAACGGAATGCAGAAAATCCTGTTATGGTAACCATTCTTACCATGATGACCGTCAATAAAAGTGACCAATATTTTCTGAAAGCATAATCAAATACCTGTACAAGTAATTATAACCTTCTTTTCAAAGAAGTTTATTTTTTTACCTAACTTAAGATCATCAGATAAATATATTCATAACTACCCAAATAACTTAATTTCAGTATCAGCCTAAAAAATTTCCAAGTGCTATATTAAATAAAGAACTGTATCTTTGACAGAAGCCTTTTCTTTTATTTAATTTTTTTAAGAAATATATTTCTGAAACATAGAGCACTTTCTAAAATATTTTAGTAGTTACGTGAGCTTTCTGGATAGTTATGATTTACTGTACTGTGTAATTTATTCATATAACCTTTTTCATAAACGAACATGCCTCAACTTTTTACCTATTTTTCTTGAATGGACACCAAGTGTTTTGAATAGGCTAAATCCATTACACAAATTTTGGTACTGTTTTGTTATCAGGACCAGATTCAGAAATGTATGAATGTATGCACATGTGCGTATATGTATACACACACATACATTCGTGCTTACATATATACATGCATACAATGAACACATCCATCCATGAATGTATGCATACATGCTTTTGCTCTGTATTCTTCAATTTTAGTATATGTACTACTGAAGCAAGAACACTGCGCTAAAAAAAAAAAAAAAACAGTTCTATATTTCCCTTTCTACTGGGCCGATAAAGCGCGCCTTAGGATATATATTAGATTTATATATAGCTTTGTTCTAAGATAGGTATTTTGACAGAAAATCGGACTTTTTTTTAAATAACATACCTCTCTTTTTTTTTCATATATTGATTCTGCGACTCAAATTACACCTAAATATTAACTTTTGTAAAATTTGGTGCAAAATTTACGGAGAAATTCAAAAATTTAACTTGCCAAATTTTTTTCAGTTTTTGCGAAGAATAATTCACTTGCTAAATTTCTTAATACATGGCAACCTATTTTCCTATCCCTTCCATTGTGCAAGAATGGAAAAAAAGTAACATTGTTCCTACCTTTTTACATTGTGCATGAGCAGAAAAAGTCACATCGTTCTACTTTCAAATAATTTTAGCAAAGTGCGTAAACCACATTAGATGTTATTATTGCTTTCAACAAATATGCCAAATTTTAAAACGTGCCAACATATAAATTCACCTATATCTTCAAAAATTTTGAATAAAAAGCTCTAATGTTTTACAGGTATACTTAGAAATACATCTACTTTAAGGTAATAATAAAAATTTTATAGGTTATAATTCAAAAATTTTTTCCAAATTTATAAAAATTATTTAAAAATACAAAATTTAAAAAATAAATCATAAAAAATGGGAGATTTTTTTTTTGAAATGAACCTAAATTTCGAACTGTCTAAGAAGGAAGTGAATAAGTTTCATAAAAAAAAAGATATATTAATAAATACATAACAAAGTGAATTAACATTGAGGAGCTAAAATTTTGAGAGCTAATTTTTTAAAAACTACTCATGTGATTTTTACAAAACTTGGCAGTTTGCCGTAATTTGAGTCGTAGAATCGAAATATGGAAGAAAAATGGCATGTCATTTCAGAAAAAGTCCGATTTTGTGTCAAAATACCTATATTTGAACAAGGCTGCATATAAATCTAATATATGTCCTAAGTCCCGCTTTCGAGACATGAGAAATGCAGTTTGAATTTTGTGAATCGGCCGAATGGAATGTAAAATATAGAACTGCCCCTCCCCTTTTTTTAAAGTGTACATACATGCATACATATGTACATTTCTGGATTCGGTCATGATAACAGAACAGTACCCAAATTTTTAATCACTATCACCTATATTCTTTATCTCAATGACAATCTCCACAAAAGACTAAAACTGTCTAAAATTATAGTAATTATTTTAGAATTCAATGTCTCGATTATTCATTTTGTGTCTTATCCATGCATAGCAGTGCTCACATATGCATACTTAGCACTATGTATAACAGTGTAAAAAACAAACACTCGTAATTCACCCAAGCATGCTTTAGAAAGCTGAACTGCATCTTTAATTTCAACAGCTTTAAGTTAGTCTTTAGCTTTCTTAATTTTTAGATTCCTTCTCATAATTCTTGCTGAGAAAGATGGCAGTTTAATGAAGTTATATGAAGTAGCATAAAGTTGGTCAAAAATAAAATCAGTAATATTGGTTTGATCATGGAGAAAGATTCTTCCTAATATAGGAATTGGAGATTTATCTAATTGTGGAGAAGTCAAGTTAATAACTGAAGTTATATGCCAAAAAACTGAAAAAACAAAATTCTTCAAAACTATCTATCGAGGAAACATATATTTCAAAGAGATTCAACTGACCTGAGCTTTCTTACAAAAGGCATACTGTGATACTGAAAATATAAGCACAGAACTTAAGGATAATTACTTTAGTCCTGAGATAGCAATGATTTCTGTTAAAACTCTGTTGCACTTAGTTGACCAAAGGGGATTCAAATACAATGGTAAAATAGCACTTTGAAAAATACACAGTGAAAATCGACAAATATTTGTAGCATTCTCAAAAGCAAAGTAAAATTACTGATTTTTTTGAAAAAATGAACACATACAGTATGTATGAAAATTAATAGTTTGGACTACCCATTTTTTTCAGTTATTCACGACCTGCTTCCCTTACATTAATCTGGATGATCGAGAGTGCATTGCATTCAAATATCTAAATTGAAAATAAATTTCTAATCTTTTATATTCATATTTTCAGTGGTGGTCTTTTTCAGAATCATTAATTTAATTGAATGAAACTGCATCATCTCACAATTATCATATTATTAGATAATACTGATAATGGAGATACTTATATTATTACATTTCAGCTAATAATGACTTCATGTTTGGGAATTGAAGCTTAGCATGAACAAATCAAAACTAAATCATTCTAAATGGGGATTTCATCTTAGCTATGCTACATTCCTGGTAACATATTATCACCTATCTCTCTTTCCATAATGATTTAAAAAAAAAAAATGTGGTCAAGATTGCATGCATTAAGGTATGCACATGTATGTTAACAAATAAAAGTGTTAAATAGGCACGACTACAGCTACTTCTTTATACATCTATCTGTATGGCAATGTAGTATCTACACTCATGTCCATAAATTAAGGATAATTTGGAGTCACACGGAAATTGAACTCTAAAATAAATATATCACCTGTAAAATCACTACACACATCTTCAAGAATCATATGCAAATTTCAGGAAGTAACCAGATGACACCAATGGTACGTCACAATGATGAGAGTGTAAGAGAGTGATATATAAGGAATACAGGCAAAGAAGTAAAATTGTTCGCATGCGCTTTATAAACATTTCAGTGCAATAACCGTATAGTTATGACACAAAGGATGCATTTGGATGATTTTTTTGCGTGGTAGAATTATCGGCCGTCTGGAATGCGGGCGTACCCAACTGGAAGTATCAGATGAACTTGGAATTGCCCAGAGTGTCATCTCCAGGCTTTGGCAACGATTCCAAGATGATGGTAATGTGAGTAGACTTTACAGCACAGGTCGCCCCAGAGTTACAACGCCGAATGAGGACCGGTATTTGGCAGTTACTGCCAAAAGAAACAGAAAGAGCACAACCTCAGACCTGTCTCGTCAGCTCTCTTCAGCCACTGGTACGACAATTTCAAGGCAGACCGTGTACAGACGCTTTGGGCAGATTGGTCAGTATGCTCGTAGACCTGTCAGATGTGCTCCACTTACTGCAACTCACTGTCGCCTGCTGTTAGCCTGGAGTAGAGAGCATGCATTGTGGACACCGCAACAGTGGGTTTGTGTGATGTTTTCTGACGAGTCCAGGTTTAGCTTTCAGTCTAATTCTCGCCGGACTTTCATATGGAGAGCTCCAGGTACCCGTTACCACCAAGAAAACATCACTGAACAACACCGTTACGGTGGTGCAGAAGTGCTCGTTTGGGGTGGAATTATTCTGGGTTCCAAAACTGACCTGCATGTTCAAATTGGAACCACCATGACAAGCGAAATCTATCGGGACATCATTCTGGAACAACATGTACGTTTGTTTCGGGGTGCCATGGGCACACAATTTGTGTTTATGGATGACAATGCCCGTGCTCACCGTGCAAACATCGTAAGTGAATGCCTTCAATCGGAGGATATTGCCCGTATGGACTGGCCAGCATTCTCACCGGACTTGAATCCAGTGGAGCACCTGTGGGACATGCTTGGCCGACGAGTTGCAGCCCGTCAACCTCGTCCTACATGTCTACCGGAACTTTGGAGAGCATTGCTTTTTGAGTGGTGTAATATCCCCCAAGATCAGATCGATAATTTGATACTCAGCATGCCTAGGCGTTGTTCGGACTGTATTGCATCGTCTGGGAGACATACAATGTATTAACAATCATACCAACCATGTAATATTGGTTTTTTTTTGTAATTTGTTCCAGGGAGAAAAAATCGCTAAATAATTTGCTCCAGGGAGGAAAAAATCGCTAATTTTTTTAATAATATCAAACATATAGCATCTTTTTTTGCTCTTTACCTTTTGTTTAATAAATAAGCTTTACAAATATGTCAGATTTGTTTTTCTTCTAACTCTTCCTTTGCCTGATTTTGCATTATCCTTAATTTATGGACATGAGTGTAGATTGTTACATACTTTTATATAATCTTCATTAATTGGAAAGCTTTAATAGATAATCTAATATTCAAAAATAATTTCTGTAACCTAAATTAAGGTTAGCTGCTTATTATAAAAGTATTCTTTAAAGTATTATTTATTAAAAAATATACAAATAAACAAAAAATGATTACTTTTCAAAATGAAATAGTTTTTTTTTATTTAGTATGTATAATTACTTACATCTGCTTTTATTAGCAAGAATCAGAAGTTTTGTATTTTCTAATAATACAATATTGAAATTTAATATTTAATTTCTTGAAAAGGATTTATTCATCTACTGATCACTATATTGATAGCTTGAAAATACTTTTAAGGTGTTTGTAAAATTTATGGAATCATATTTGTATTACTCTTCACTATTATATTGTTACATATTATGCCATCTATTATGTTGCATATTATATTCTAATTATTTATTGGTTCATTTTTGTAATTCTAATTTCTTCATGCTATTCCAAAAGTAATAAGTTTTATTTCAGGAATTTCAACTCAAAAATGTTACGAGAAGATGCGTCTAAAAACATGTATGTTTTTGGTGTGGTTGAAAGTGAAGTAAAAACTGTTGAAGAAGCTCTTGAGCTATTTTATAAAGGCCAGCAAAGACGTAGAGTATCCCATACAGCACTTAATACAGAGTCTAGTCGTAGTCACAGTGTTTTCACAATCCGCATTGCGCAGGCCCCTCTTGATCCTCTAGGAGCAGAAATATTGCAGGTAATTTTTTCATACTAAATAAAGCTGTTGAAATATGAAGTATTTTATTCTCTATAATTTCTTGAAGCAATATTTAAGTTAGATTGGTTTTGATATCATGTAAAATAGCATTGGTATTTTGAAGTCATATTTGAGAATTTTATTTGTTTGAAAGTCTAAAGCAGTGCTTCCTGACTGATGTCCACATGAAAAATTTAACCCCAAAGTTCTGATTATGGAGCAGCAATATCAAACATGGTTCGTAAGGTCCTTAAAAGTCCTTTTTTTATTACTTTTTTTTTTATCGGTTTTTGATCCTTAAAAGACCTTAATTTTAATTATCTGAAATTGCTGTCTGTTTTTACGACTATCATTTTGAATGAGAATTAGCATTTTGGAGAAATATTTTTGGTGATTCATTGATAAATATAGTAATCTTTTGAATGGGTGAGCAGGTTCATGGATTATAATTTGTTCCTATTTCTAATATAAATGGTGGGATACTCAAGTTTCTGAGCAAGAAGGGAAACATAAGCATTTCGAAATTATTTCACTTTTTTCTGATGAAGAGCTCTTAAACAACTTTCCACTTTTGGAAATGTAAATTCCCTTATTAAACGGTTCCAAATTTGGCGACTTATCAACATTTTGGTCAGTTTAAGATCAGTTTCTGTAGAAAATTTTTAATTCCAAGATCTGGGAATTTTTTTTAAAACCTCATAACATTGATAAATTTCATTAAAATAATTGTAATATATTGAAATTATATTTAAAAAATAACATTAAAATAAAACATTTTCCGCTGTCATATTATAAAGTTTTGTTTTGGCAACTTACTATGCAATATTTTGAATCTGAAAAATAAGCAAGATATAATGCTAATTCTTAGCAAAATCAAAATTAGCTATAATTAATTAAAATTTTCTTCTTTTTAATTTTTTCATGGTAAGAGTTTTTTTCCCATGTAATTGTCACAGAATATGCATAAGTTTTCTCTATAAAGCTAATTTTACACCTTTTTTGCTTTGTTTTTGTTTTTCAATATATTTCTGGTTTTTTACTGTTACGGAATTGGCAGGGGTAATATTTCTTCAAGATTTTAGACATTGCAACTTGAAAAGTTTAGAAGGATTTGAAGGCAAGATTTATAAACCCACAAATCTAGAAGATTCCAGAAAAATGTCTTCATAATATTAACATGTAATGGATGTATTTTACTTTTGATATAAATTTCTTATTTTTTGGAGAATTTTTGAAAGAACAATTGAAAACATAATATTTGAATGTTTTAGTTCTGATACTAGAAGTCTTTTTCTTAATGTGTTTACCTTCCCTTTATTTTCTCTACTTTTCAGTATACACAAGCATGGAAAATATAAAAAATGCTTCTAATCTCATCACATGGAGAGACATCTATAGAAAGGAATTTTTCTATTAATAAAGAAATTGAAAGCTGGCAATATAAAAGATTCATCTTATATGTCTCAGTGCATCATACAACAGGGCTGGTGCTAGGCAATGTCCCACCTGATGCAGTATCTGTGGCTCCTAAATTCTGCTGCCTAGTGTGTTCCTAAATTCTAAAAGTTTTATCATTTCTAGACTTTGTTGCTGTGTGTGTTTCACTAAATTCTAAAAATTCTGCCACACTAGCTCTGTAATTGGCACTTACGATATATAATTTCATAATTCTTCTGAATATTCATATTACTAAAGAAATAAAATTAGCACCTTTTCATATACATTCTAAATGCACTTAGTTTTTTTAGAATAACAGACATTTTTAATTAAATTCTAAAATGAAGAAGAAACATATTGAAGAAAGAAAATTATTCTTCAAAGATATGTCCAGTTATTATTATCTAAATTAAGCAGTTGTTTATAATTTCAGCCTTTGCTATAATTTCCCATTTCCTCACCAGAATGCAAATCATTTTAGTAGATTTTAAACTAAGGTTTTGGGACTAGACAGAATTTGTTTCCACTTGCATGCTGCATTAGTTCCTACCAGCTCTGTTAATTTGTAATAATTCGGCTTTACGTTATCGCTGCTGATATTTGAATTTGTTACTATGTATTACTGAGCCAGCTTAGATTTAAATTAACTTGTGTGATCATTGACTACTAGTCCACATTTTTAGTTTGAATTTGACTGTTCATGTTTACTTAAATCACCACAAGCTGTAGTTGATTTTGCTAGCATAAGAACAGGCCTATATGTTTCAAGTTCTTTTTAAATAAGAGGCTTATTTAAACCTTTATCTGACTCTGGAGTTACTTTCAGACATAGCAATAATTTGCTTCACGTCTGTTGAGGGGGGGGGGTTAGAATATTTAACTTTTATCAGATCAAGTAACATCTCATAAGTAAATAGTCGGGAGATTGACAAGTTAGGGGATAAAACACGCAGAAACTAGTGGGAATATTGGTTTTCGTAGTGAAATAAATTTCTAATTGTTAGAAAAGATGCTTAAAGAGAAGGAAATTGATATAAATTAGCCAGAATATCTGCAAAGGCTTCAAATTAAAAAGATGCATAACTATTTTGTTGAGTATTGTTGCTACAAAATGTAAATGTTTTGTAGATTTTAATATGATGTTATCCTAATATTGTTTAAGAATCACTGTCATAAATTACATGTATTTTAATCTGTGAAATGTTATTAGATTGCTATTTTAATAGTGCTTTTTAAGAAGTATTTTTAAAAAAAATAAGCTTAATTTAATAGGGACCATGTAAATCTATAATGACTAATAGGTATCTAACTACCTAATTTAATTAAGTATAACTAACTGCTTACCCTTAAAAATTATCTCTGTGTATTAAAGCCAGTTATTGTTTTTCATTAATCCTTACAGTGCTCACATGATAAAGCACAAAAATGTAAAAATTCACATAAAACTTATTCTTTGCATCTAGTGAGACTTAAAATAATACAAAACAACTTATCACCTCTGGTGCTTTAGTGACTTATTGGAACCTTAGTGTATATTGATGGGATTACAACCCCTGGAACTCTACACGAAGCTACAACGCTAACTGCGTCAGACAGAACCCATCTAACTTTCAAAACTTGCCAACCATGCCTATATCAGGCCTTTCAAGTTTGTTTTAATCAGCAGGTTTCGCTTTAGGCAAGCAGTAGTGAAGACAACATCCAGTCTTTTGTTATGAATCATGCTGATTATCATCTTAATTCTCATTTTAACTTATGCCGCTTGACATAAAATCTCTCTTCTATTTACTAAACCTCTAGACTAAGCAAGTATGGGCAAAATGAGACATAAAAGAAAAACCAACATAAAGCTGATTGATTATAAGTGTAAAAAATTTAATTCTACTTGATAAATTTAATTTATTATTCATTTAAAGTTTATTTTATTCTCAAACTTATTCATAATTATGTCAGTTAATTCATGTTTAATAATAATGCATCCTACTTATGGATCTATTTTATTTTTAGGATGGTATTACAAAAGTAAAGTTCAGGCATAGATAATATTTTAATTGAATTTATTCAGTTTCCATTTGCTCATAGGCCTTGATTTTTTTCATTAATGATCCTTAAAAGTCTTCAATAGTACTTAATTTCCATGTGCAGAAATGTGTTCGAACCCTGTGTCTCTCTTTTTTTAATGGATTAGAGCATCAATTTATGTTATTTTGTACCTAACCTCTTAGGCTGTCAACAGTTCTCTCCAGAGTTCATGAATTAAAATAATTTGAAGTATTTTTTTAGGATAATGCTCTGTATTCAGCTAATTTGGAAGATAATTAGTGGTTGCAAAAAATGCCCTATTTAGCTGATATGTTTGAATATCTAACTAAATAAAAAAAAAAAAAAGCTTGGAAATATAGTGACTTGCACTGACAAAATTAGTCGGTTTAAAAACAAAATTCCACTTTGATAAGACATAAGGGAAAATGGTTCCCTTGAAATGTTTAATTGGTATTAAAATCTGATTCTAAAGAAGAACTATAAGGATTTCTAGACCCATGCTTCATGCCTACCTATAAGACCTAGTAGACCTGTGCGTTCTTGAGATAATGCTTTATTGCTCATTTGAAGACTTGGGTTTGAAATGGTTAAAGACTTGGGTTAAGAGAATTGGGTTTGAAATCTATTTGCATCTTCATTAGATTATATGGCATTTGATTTATCTTTTAAAGTAATGGAGGAGGTTTAATTAAAAATAGTTATCTTACCATTGCAGTTAATTTTAAAAGTGCAGTCTCAACTCTGAATGGAAAATTTTTTTTACAGTTATCCGTGATCTCAGTTCTGGATAACCATAAAAAACAAAAAGACTAAATAAATAAAAAAAATATCCATCAGCATAAAAGCTATAAATTGTCTTTCACCGTTTCCCACAACATACCTGCAATATAAGTGCTATGTTATTGTAATAAGATGAATTGGTGGGAAGTAAGTTGCAATGGATTGATGGTGGTTCTCGGCATTATAACTGCGTAGTTAGCAAGAAGACATTTGAAGAACATACATAATGATAAATTGCACACATAATTTTATTCCTTGATAATGCACATCATCACTGTGGGTGCGCTATGCACCCCACTCCCCAATTTCATGCAGCTTACATTTCTTAAACAATGGAAGAAAATTGGGAAAATAAACTGCATGGCTAGCGGTAAGGTGACACAACCGTCTAGAACCAGAAGGGAAGAGAGAGTTGCAATGCAACTGACCTTTTATTCCGAGTTCCATTTCAGATTTCATGGATCGCGACAGAACTGCAGGGAGTTTAGTTAGAAAATTATTGCTCTGTTATTTTTAGAATGAAGACAGAAGTTGCTATTATTAATTTATTAATATTTCACATACATGTGTGGACAAAGCTTCTGTTTTATGCTTATTATCAAGAATTTAAAGAGATCATTACTGAAAAGTCTTTATCATGAATTGCATGCAACTCTACTGACCGAGAAATACAAAAATTGTGTTCACAGAAACAAGTCCAAGCATTTCAGTGAAATAAGAAGATAATATATATATTAACTGTGACAAATAAGTATTGTATGCATTAATACTTAAAATATTTATTTTAGCATTAAATTATTATTAGCGTAATGGCAAGCCCCTGATTCTCTAACAAATTGAGTAATTGAACCTGTGAAACTCACTATGATATAAATTGCATGGGAATGAGAATGGGAACAAAATGGGAATTGTTCCAACTTAGAAGAATCAGAGAATAAAACTTTAAAGTTGTATATACATTTTGATAATTGGTGTTAAGATTAAGCATAATTAAATATTAAATAAATGATATTAAATAAAGATTAAACAAAGGTGGATCAATTATTTTTTTACTTTATTTTACAACATAACAACCTTTGTGCAACAATCAGCTGTAAGGTTAACAAAATAAATCAACTCGTGAAACTAATAAGAAACACAATGTTTTGGGTGAAAACATTTTAAAACATTAATAATAATGCTTAAAATGTAATAATAAATTGAGACAAATTTAATGTTAAAGAACGTACTTAAGGAATATTTTAGCTACTCTTTCACATTGCATTGAAGAAGTTTTCCATGACAGAAGTTTTCCTCTGTGACATTGTATTGTAAGATCAGCTGAGTACATTGATGCCCTACACATTTTGTCTTTGCCTTTTCTAAGATAAGATTTATGCATAGTCAGCACCTCTTAATATAATTCATTTTACTTTTGTATTTTCACATCATAATTAAGTTCTAAAATTCTAATCAATACTCCGCTAAATCTGACAATTTAATTTAGAGGGGCAATACAAAAATTATCTTTGAGAATATATAGGTTAAGTATTTTCATTCCATTTGTTTCATGTGTTCCGACCAAATGATAAGACTTACATAAAAGGAATGTCTAGTTTCAATATTTATGTATTATAATGCAAAAACATTTGAAAGAAAGATTTTATTAATTGAATCCTTGGTATGAAACAGAAGAAATTAACCATTTTAAATGTTCCTGCATAGTATGTTGTGAATTATTTGTTTGTTATGTCTGCAGTGAAATTGTCTATGCCTGTGAGGTGTATCATGATATGAAAAAAGTTGGGAAGCCTTGGCTTAAAGCATTTAGTTACTGAGATTAAAAAAAAGCCATTTTCAAGATATGTCCATACTTAACTCTCCCATTTTTCATCATGTTCTCCAGTAAATCACTAAATCGATTTTTCATTTATGTTAAAAATGAGTGAGGAAAATGCTTCCCAATAATAAATTACAGAATTAAATTTTGAAAATACTATTTCTCCTTACTCCTAGTGATTTTCAGATCATTTCTTTACTAAATTTTGTTTTATCTGAATTGTCTCAATTTACTGTAGACATTTGTGGAAATTTTTATGTAGATTCAAAGCTATTATATTAAATTGATTAATACATGTATTTATTTTTTTTGCATCAGTGTATGGTATATCACTAAGTTTATCCATACAAAAGTATGTACATTATTTCTTGATTTAATTTTCTTAGTGTTTGAAAGCACATTGATAGATAAAAGCTTTTGTCCTTTGGCATAAAAGTCTAAGAAAATTATAAAATGGGTGTATCCAAAGAACATAAAATTTAGAATATCTAATTAAATATTAATATATTTTACACTAGAATTATATTATAAATAGCTGAATAACTTGAACTATACATTATAAAATATATTTAATTCAATTTAAAGTTCTTTTAAAATTCTGTGCAACACAGAGACCTGCCAGAAACTCCCAGTTTGGAACATGAGAACTCTCAATTTTTCATATTTTGAGGTTGGCAATTATGGATGTCTTTCTACAATTTTAATAAGGAACAACAGCAAGGGAGATTTGAAATCTTATTTACTATAACATACCTGCCAACTTTTACGAATTTTTCGTAATTTTTACGAAAATGCGTTTGTCTTTACGATTTTACGATCGTAATCCATTTTTTACGATTTTTTTCCCTTTTCAAGTGTCTTTAGTGATTTTTGTCGAAATTTTAGAATTTTTCGCCAATTCAGCGATTTTCGCCAGTTGCATCGTGTTTTACCGCCAACTACCGACTACTTCGAATCCAGTAACCTGCGGTTTCTCCCAACTCGCCGCTTAACCAGCCAATCCAATGCGCTGAACTTGTTTCTCCCACTCTTTTCTTTGTAGGCACCAGATTATTTTTTTCGCATTCGCTTCAGCAGCAAGGGAATTACTCAGCTCGGACTCAGCGAGCGTGCATTGTCGCATTCTGTTTTTTTTTTTCACGTGCTACGAATTTTCTTAATACGTCGTTGTTACGAAATGAGCTAAAAAAAAACCGTATTCTCAATATTTTCGGCCTGCCTGCAAAGCCGAATTTCCAACAATTAAAGAAACACGTGCTACGAATTATCTTAATACGTCGTTGTTATGAAATGAGTTCAAAAAAACCGTATTCTCAATATTTTCGCCCTGCCTACAAAGCTGAATTTCCAACAATTAAAGAATCCTTCAAAGGAAATAACTATGCATTTCGCAACGTGTGCGTGTGTGACTTCATAATAAGTCACGGTGGAAGAAGCGACATTGTGAAGCATGTTAAGTCTAAAAAGCATAAGTTAATGCTTCAGCTTCGACAACGTCAAAGAAAGTGGATGATTTTTTTTCAAATTCGGCTACGAATTCAGATGCCGATGTCATTTTGGCAGAGTGTTTGCATTCCTCATCGAACACAACGTGCCGTGAAGCGCTGCCGAACACGCCGGTCAACTTTTCAGACGGATGTTTCCCGACTCCAAGAATGCTCAGAAATAAGTTTGTGCATCGCTAAACGCTGCCGATCACGCCGGTCAACTTTTCAGATGGATGTTTCCCGACTCCAAGATTGTTCAGAAATATGCTTGTGCTCGCACGAAAACATCTTCTA
>KK115493.1:2349-30056 GCA_000611955.2 Stegodyphus mimosarum
TATGCATTAAATTATTATATATATATATTTATTATATTATTCATTTATATTAATGATTACAGGAATATTTTAAAGCATTAAGGACATATACTATAGAGACGTGTAAAAATAAGGGATACTAGTAAAGCATAAAATATTTCATTTTTTTTACTTGTTTCAGACATTTTTCTGATAGAGGTTTGTTTTAAAACTTAAGGTGCTCCAGAGTAAGCTTTTTTTTAGCAAATTCTACAGGGTCATAAGCCCAGTTCACATGCAACGCTCCTTCGCACAGCTGTCGTTAACAAGAGGAGAAAAAGGAGACGAGAAGGAGTTTTATTTTTAGGACCCGTTCAGAAGATCGCCGTCTTCCTTCCCTTTACACATACGCCACTGTGCGAATTGTTTGGTTTCTAATACTATTTACACATTTTTAACGTTGTTTGTGTTGTTAAATTCGTAATCAGTACTTCCGCAATTGGTACCGGAACTTTCATAATGGTTTCTGAAAAATTCATGCATTATAATTTTTATTATTATAATTATTATTATTTTGTAGGCTTTTATTTAGCTCACTCTTGGTGCTTGTCGCTATGATTAAAAGATGGTTATCGATTTTTAAATTGTTTCCCGATAAGAATCGAATTTAAACTTTACACATATACTGCTTTTGGATGTGGAGTCACAATTTTGATTTTTAGAGGGTTAGATTTTTTTTTCAAGTTTTTCTTCTTTAAAGTTGAAACAGTTTTTTGGAAATATTTGCGTTAAATAAACTGAAAATCTCAGAACGTTACTCTTTGTACCAAAAGATACAGTGGGGGAAAAAAATTAAGTAAAAATTTTAACGTAGTTTTTTTTTTTTGTTGTTGTTGTTTGTTTGTTTGTTTTGTTTTGTTTTGGGAGAATTTTTGAAAATCTCTCATATTTTTAGACTTTTTGACACCTATTAATTTTAAAATTTCATATCTAAAAATATATCGGTTACAAACTTCCGAAATTTTACAGGTTATAAAATAAACTTAATACTGGTTTTTCTTAACTTAATACTGAAAATACTGGTTTTTCTTGGGAATCATTACGAAACATCAGTTTCAAAGTAATAATCTCATTACACCACACGATTTTCATGATATTATTTACACTATATAATTTGTTATTGTTGCGAGGTGTTAGTTCAGCGTGTGATCGGAGATATTTCCAAGTTAGCTTTCTATTAAGATGCGCTTTGCACTGCGTTGTGTTTAACGTTCTGTGATATTCTAAACACTTGTACGAGTATTTCTGTGGAAAATTCCAGAACTTTGAAGTGTTTAGGTTGATAAAATAAATTTAATGAAACTATTATCGGACCTGTGTGCAATGACAATCATTTACGAACTATTATCAATCTATTACAAACCTGTGTGCATGCAACAATATTATAATTAATTCATGTATTAAAATTGTTTTGAATGTGTTTCACAAAACAAAAACAGTAAAATTCTACTTGCGTTTTATGATTTTTTTTGCAATCTTTCTGGCCAAATAAGGTTTTAAAGAAAGGCTTGTAATTTATATTTATATTAACCAAATGTATAAATAGCACTAGGCTTTATTTACATATATTTATGTACTGAAATTCAGTAATAAAATTTTTAGGAAGTTTGAAATGATTTAATGACTATTTAGACAGTTTGTATTCTTTAAACTGCGTTTTCTCAGTTTTAATTTTTTCTATAAATCCTTTTACTTTAAGTCCTAAAACATACAGGTATGGACTAAATTATTTGATATTTTTACTGCTTATTTAAAATTATATACTTTATAGAAATAAGGATGGGTTTTGCAAAATACTGAAAAGAAAAATTATTTGAAATGAAAACATTACGGAGATCATATTTGTTTTAAACATTTTACATGGAAATGTGTTTTTACTTTTTTTCTCAGAAACTAATGCATTAATTGCAAAATCTATCCTTGAAGTTATTAAGAATAATAAATACAATACAAAAATCTGGGGGGAACACTGAAAATTGTAGGAGAAGAAAGACATTTTAATTGTTAAATTTTTATTAAAAATTTATTAAATTAATTAAAAAACTATTTCTTTGTTAAAAATTTAAATAATTTTGTCGTACAAAAAACTTTTAATAATATTGTTAAAAGTAGATGAAAGTTCCTAAATGAAAAAAAAATCCTTCAAAAGGTACCAAGCCCCTTATCGCGTTGAAGCGGATATGCACGTCTGAGCGCCTTAACTTTAGTTTTAATGATATTTCTCAAATATCCAGCATCAGATAACCTTGTCTGTACTTGTTTATAAATATCAGTATCTTGTACAGTTCCATCTATTTTTGGGGGAATGCTATCAAATCAGCAGACATCTATCAACGCGACTGTTTCGCTGACAGTCCAGCGAGTAGTCAATTGCATGTCAGCCATGTTGCTTACTAAAATTAAGTGAACCGCGCAATCTCGCAGTGCAGTATCGAAAATATCCCCACTTGCCCTGCCCCAAAGAGCTAGGGGCATTCTAGCAAATTCTACCTCCAATCCTGAGAAACAGTTAATGCTTGTTCGCCATGTGAATGGGACACGTTTGAAGAACCGATTTTCTCTGCCGGTCGAATCTGCTCTTGTGAACGGGGCTATAATCTCTTGTTCTGTGACACAGCTTTGTTGTTCTAAATGTTTTAGGTATTTTTCACCATGTTCCAAACCCTCATTAAAAGATATTTTCTCACTCCTATCAAATTCATTATCAGTGTCGGTGTCGGAATCGTTTTCTTGCTGTGGCGACTTCAAAACAGAGCCAATGCCAGTGTTGGCTCATCTGAACACATCATCCATACTAAAAACTTCTTCTGGGCTAAGATCTTTTTTCTGCCACTATCACAGAATCATTATTATTCTGTAATTATGACGTCATTATTAGATAAATATTTTTTCTTCGGTACTTCATTTTCCATTCTGCGGTTTCTGGAACCTATAAATTCATTGTTTATATTTTGAGAAGCAGTGCGGATTTCAGGTCTGTGAATTTTTGGTATTTGGCTGTACTCTAAGTGGGCATGACTTCTCTTATCTGGTCATGGAAATCTTTACCTCTTTTAATATATTACTTTTTTCCTTTTATTATGCCTTCTACACTTTATTCCTTTTTATATATAACTTTATTTCCTTCATTTTGTTTCCTTTTATTTGTTAACTATTTACATAGTACTGTAATGATTCTTGAAATATTGGAAACAAATGATAATGCATATAATTCTTCAGGTCTATGCAATGAATGAATGTAAATATAGAAGATTGTAAGTGAATCTAAAAAGCGTAACTCTTATTATTCTCTGAAATCTTTATTCTAGTTGTATGCTCAAACTATGAAATTTCAAGAAATCTCTTTTACCATTTTGTGAAGGAAAAATTCTAAAAAAAAAAAAAAAAAAAGTGCTTATGTACTATTGCAACCATATTGACGACACTGAATTATACCAATTCTAAAAAATAGAATTTAGAGCTCATAGTTGAAAAATACTATGTGAAAAGTCGTAAGTAATTATAAATAAATGAGCGGGCTGCAGTCAAAGGAAAATTTGTAAGTTCTATGTACCCCTGAAATGCAAATGTATGAAAATGTTTCAGTGTGAAAGAAATTAGTTCATTCTGAGCAAGCAACAAACGATTCGTAATTTTTTATTGCTGAACCAGGAAACAAAAACTTTTGACACTTCAGGTTAATATGTATGATGCCATAATTTAAATTTATATAACAACATTAATATAACAACATTTTCTCAATATTAATAAAAGAATTAACTTCTAACCTGAAACAAAAAAATTTGCTAACAGCAGCTATTTATTTAAAATGACTGTACCCCGTCGTCTTTTATTCCTCCATTTGGCAGAACTCCACAGTCTTTCAATTGTTTGGGTATGAACACCCATTTTAGCATTAACAAAATTGTATTTATGGTCGGCTCTCAATGATGAAATCCAGGAAGTGCCATTTGATCAGTCTGATACGCTCAACCCGAATTATTTGCTCTTTTCATAAACAAACTTTCTTCTGTTTCTGCTATGTGGCCAGATGCACCTATTATCATTCTTTTTCTCCTTTCCATGTCAAGAATACAAATCACTCTCATATAATTGTTCCAGTCTATGAGTGTTATGTCAGCTAAATTAAGCTCTTCCTGACAAAATTTGACTATAGTTAATTCTTTGCACTAACAGTAAGTAAATCTTACTGCTGTTTTTAATAGGATACAACTTCCCTCAAACCAAGTACCAGTTCTTATTCCCCCGTGTTGATTGTAGGTTGCAAAGTTGCACTTCCAAAAAATCTGCTTTCCAAAATTAAATTTCATCGGGGAAGAGTTGCTACATTCTCTGTCTGGTAAAATGTTATATTTTTGTAGAATTCTTCTCCAGAATTTGGTTAATCCCATATTCGTATTTTAGTATTTGGGCTTGTCATATCAATGAACGGTTAAGCTTAGAAAGGTAGCAAGCAGAAAAGTATGAAACGAAGTGCATGGTTGCCAATTCAGCACCTAAGATATGTGGGAAATCAGAGTTTCGATTTGGTTGGTTATTTCAAAAATTGGCATGGTTGCAATAAAGTACAAAAAAAACCTACATCAGTACCAAAAAAACTTTTGTTTTTTTAAATTCAAGCAATTAAAACAACTCTGAATCATTAGTAATCTAAAATGTAAAGTTCTATACATATAGGTGTAAAATTCAGAGATCTATTTAAGATCAAATGTACCGACTTAGGTTATCTTTCTATGGCTATTATCGACCTAAATTCAAGGGTTTTCACAACAAATTTAAGAAGTTAACGTAAAATAAAAGCTTAGTATTTTCGTACTAACTACTGCTAGACAATATCATTTGATTCAAGATAGGGAGAAATGTCAGTAATTATTTGCCTTCCTTTTGCAACCATACGTTCCACCTACACTGTCCTCTTTTAAACCTCTGAGTAGCATGACTGACTATCCTGGCCTGAGTTTTTTTGTCATTTGGTATATATAGGATTATAATTTAAAATATTTTGCTTTCATCCTCTCTATAACCCTCTGACCGGCCAGGATTTTTGCTACGAAAGCACATATTTCCCAAAACTACAACCAGAAAAATTTATTTTCTAGATTTAATGTAAAAAATTTCCTGGCATTTTAAACCTGGATTCATGTACTTTTAATATACTGCCTTAATTTCTTTGACATATTTTAATATTCACGTATATATACGTTCATACAGATATGACAAAAAATATTCTAGGCCGTATATATACGGCCTTGCCGGTTAGAGGGTTAATAATGTAAATGTTATCTTAATGAATGGAAATTTATGAAAACCTAGAATAAGTAATTATAAAAATTTAGCCAATAGAAGCTGTTTAACTCTTTCACATTGGTAGAGGCCGAAATCTGTTTTATTCAAACATCTAAAATGCCCATATGTATGTATTTTTGTTGGAAGGGATTTCTTTCCCCAAGTAGAATGCTGCAGTGCTAATAATAACCTGCTTAAGTAAAGCAAAAACTACTCTCTTGATATCTTCATATGCTTTCACCACTGTGTGCCATTATCCCTTAGGGCAGAATTGCAACTTCAGGCATCAATAGCTAAACATTGACGCTAAACAAAGGAGAATTCAAATAATAGAACTTTAGTCACTTCAAAAGAATGATTGGCATGTCATTAAACACCCAAAAGCAATGAGCCTTCCACTAATGTGATGGGGAAAAGCACCAGGTAGAAAATAATTCAGGTATTCGGGCGACTGGTCGATGTCTGGGTGGTTGGGCATTTTGAGCCACTTCAATGTGAAAGAGTTAAAAACAGGTCTTTATGAGCAGAACCAAAAAGCCATGACACTCAGAGGATTAATCATGTCTTCAGTTTTATTCTCTCAGATTTGATTTATTTTACATTTGCTATTTTCTTTTAATGGGTCTGGTGTTTGCCAGGTAATGAAATAAATAAAATGGGTTAGAATGTCATAAAACAACTGTAAAACTGAACATGACATGGGAAAAAGGAAATTTCAGTATGAAGGCCCAAGTAATTAGCTGAAAAAGAAATGTTGACTATATTAACCCTCTGAGCGGCTTGGGTTTTTGGATCTATCATGAAGACCTATATTTAAAGAGCCTTTATTAACTAAATTTGTATATTTACTTACTTTAGGCTCTATTTTCGTAAACTTACATTTATTAAGATGACATTTATGTTATTAAAGAAAGTAAAAAAGCAAAATATCATGAATTATAAGCTAATATATACCAAGTGACAAAAAATCTCATGACTGGATAAAGCCGGCCATAGTGCTCAGAGGGTTAAAAAAGTGGTCCTTTGTGATTATGTGCATTCCCACAAAAAGTGACTAACTCAATAAGGACTTTCTGAACTTGCAAAAAACATTTTTTTGGCTATCTGTACAGCTCACAGAAAATGTTCTTTTCATAAACAATTATAAAAAGAAGGGTAAAAGTTTAATATTGGGTGCCCCTTGTTTTTTTTTGGCGATTCTTTTTTCATGCCAAGATTGACACTGGGAAGGCACATTTTTTTTTTCAAGATGGCCACTGCACAAAACCAAAATAAAAAGTCAAAGAATTGTACAAACTCAGTGTCCATACATACATCAATCCATTTTTACTTAAAAAAATAGGAAAATTGCACAAAATCGGCATTGCACGTTGCCTTGACTCTGTCCCTGTACACATCAATCTATTTACACTTTAAAAACATCAGACTCATTCCCACTCTCATTGCCAAAATTGAACAAATTTGTCGGCAATCAAAGGGGCACCCAATTCTACATTAGAGCCAAAAGAAGCATTTTATATTATTTATTTATTTATTTTATAAATCCCACGCATTAGCACATAAGCCATTAGTTCATGACCTCTCCGGTACTTTTCAACAATTTCCTCATGCCACAAAAGTGCAATACAGTTATTTAAATGTTAAAAAATCGTAGGCTAATTGGAGTCGCACAGAATGCAGTTTGAAAAATCCACCACTCCAATTCTGTAGAGGTGATCTTGCAAACAGTCATGTCCGGTCAGACGTCCAAATAGAGCTACCACTGTCTTTCTTGGAAAACTGGAAATGAAAGTTGTCTCATCCAACAGAATCCTCCAACTCTTATCCATATCACATTGAATCATTCGATCGATTAATGCATTGCATTATCAAAGTTCCTTTCATAGCCAATGTGCCAGCTTTTTCATTTCCCATAATTTCGCAGTGGGGTGGAATCCATTGGAATGAAATTCCATGTGCCAGTGCCTTAAGCAAAAGCCTACAGTCTGAAATTCTTTGGGAAATATTTATTTTGATTATTTAGAAGAGCTTGAAGTGCACTTTTGGAATCTGATAATATGACTGCCTTTACAAAAGAGTGGCTACAAATCAACAGTTGTTGAACAGCCATAGCAATAGCTTCGATTTCCTCATCAAAGGCAGTAGTAAGAGGGCCCCATTCGTAAGAAGAAACTAAAAAGCTTGCTATGGATACCTGCTCCAGCACTGCACGTTCTCTCTAACATAGAGCCATCAGTAGATCTGAATTGTGAATGACTTATTTCATTTTTAATGATCTTTGGATAAGACCAAGATTATATTAAAATTCAAAAAGGCCAAAGGATGATGGGGAGAAGGTAAAATCAGATAATCTTGGCTCAATTCCAAAGCATCAGATTCTCTCTTAGTAGCCTGGATAAAGTCAATTTGAGTTTTAAGATTTCTAGAAATCATTATTATAGTTCTTCCAAAAAGGTTTGTCGGGCAAACGCACCAGCTTCTGGCATAAAAGGATCGCTTTTCTCTTAACACAATTATGAACAAGTTCCAAACCAGTTAAAAGCTACATTGCAAGAAAAGGAGTAGATCTCACTGCCCCATCATATTATAAAAAAAAAAAGAAAACAATTCTATGATAAAAAATACAGATTAGTGCTATTGTTGCAAATTTTCTCACTTGTCTGACAGTTATTATTAGATTAAATCCATGAATTTTATTGTAGCCAAAAGGCAAGGGTTACACCTTGTATTTGTCTTTGTCTTGGTTACATCGTAGATGACAGCATGAAACTACTTATCCCAGTTTTAAAGATTTTCCTGATGGATTTTGCAATTAGCAATGCTGGCTGCCTTATTGTTTGACCTATGTTCAGATCTCAGAGAAGGCTTAAATGGTGTTTAGTACCTGTGCAGTATGGGGACACTTAAAATGCTGAGAAGAGAACAGCCCTTTCGTGGTTTGATAGTGGGAAAAGAAGGGATAGAGGCCCTCTCATCCATCCTCAGAGGTGTTCTCCATCAGAATTAGAATGAAACTGAACAATAAGTAACTGTACTTGTAAAATCATTGGTGAAGTCCTCGTCTTAGACATGATTCCAAAGGTCTCCTTTCTGGAGAAAAAAAAAAAAAAAAGCGGTGCAATTCAGACTTAAGCAAGTGTGCTGAATTTTATAAACTTCCATAAAAATGAAATTGACTGTGGTAAATGATAAATCAGTAATTCATTCAATATCTGTACGACACAAGTTACTTGACATATATGTACATATATATAAAAAAATTCAAAAGACAGTGGACAGAGCTTTCTTAAAAGATTTCTGAAACAAAGTTTAAAAACTAAGAGACGATCTGCGCAATTGCTGCAGGTTTGAAAATAATAAAATTATTAAAAGAAAAGGAAATAGTTGGAGCTTAAATGTAAGTTTACACTTTCTTTCCTATGAAAGTCCTAACTATTTTTTATCTCAAAGAAAGTCTTATTCAAAAGTAGTACAAGTAAAAATTACAAATATTAAAACAGTGCTGAAAGCATTACATAATAAAACAAGAAAATAAAAAATGAAATATTGATCTTCTCAGTTCAATGCTTCAAATGGAACTTATCAAGTGAAGAAGTGTTTTGAAGCCCAAAACCAAGTTGATCAATGAGTTCTGAATACAAGTTTTGTTCCTCTGAGACATTAGAGATACTTCAAATCTTTTTCCTTTTTGCCCTCTTTTTTCCCTATTTGGTAAACCATTGCACAGATTGTTCTAATTTCCAACTTTCCTATTCAGCAGACACTTTCTCTTCCACTCCTTTCCCAGTGGTTCAAAAACGCTGGGTTTGTTTGCATATTTCCTTTTTTAATTTTCATGAATGCTTTTTAATTTCTATTTATTGGCCTTTAGTTGCAAATTTAATTATTTTTGGCCGTTTGAAATAGATTTATTTTTTAAAAGAATTTTTTTCAGTCTTTTTGAAACTTCATTCTTTTTAAAGAAACTGCATTTGTCCTCGCCACTTTTCTTCAGAGACTATTAGGATGGTGATAAGAATTTTGTAATAAAATTCTTTGTTTATTCCAAGCAACTTACTGAATTTGATAACGTTATGTCTAGGGAGGTTTTCCTGTATGTTTTTTAAAAATTCTTTGTAACTCACAAGAGCTTCTTTTGTATCTTTATAAGCTTTTAATATAAACTGGAACAATCTTATCAGCTTTTTGCTTCAAAGTTTATCAAGTTTTCTCCCGATTCAGATTAAAGGTAATTTAGCAAGCATTCAAGTTGCCCCTTTTATACGTTTTAAATACTGACCATTTTAATTTGTTACTTGTTGTTCAGAGTCCCCTTAGTTGTATATGATTGTAACTAGTTCATTTGGCCTTTTTAGGCTTTTTACTCTTATTAGTTTTTCAGGTTACTGCTTAAAAAAAATTTTAAGCGGTTTTTTATTTCAATCTTGTTTGTATTTTTTAATCTTATATATATATATATTTTTTTTTGTGTGTGTGTGTTTCTTCTAGTATTGTAATTTTGCTGTTTTAAGGGTTGCAAATGCAAGTAGGGGAAAGGTCTGAGCATTTGAGAGCCACTGAAAATTATTTTAAATTGAAAATTTATTTAAAAAATTACGGTCCTGAATCTCAGTTGTCTCAGAGGAACGAAACTTGTATTCAGAACTCATTGATCAACTTGGTTTTGGGCTTCAAAACATTTTCCCCTTGACAAGTTCTGTCTGAAGCATTGAATTGAGGAGATAATATTTCATTTCTTATTTTATTATGTAATGCTTTCAGTATTGTTTCACTATTTGTAATTTTTACTTGTACTACCTTTGAGTAAGACTTTCTTCGAGATAAAAAATGGTTAGAACTTTCATAGGAAAGAAATTGTAAACTTACATTTAAGCTCCAACTATTTCCTTTTCTTTTAATAATTATATATATATATATGTGTGTGTGTGTGTGTGTAAAAGATATAACAAAATACAATAGCTGCTGCATTCCTTTCCCTAGCTTCCGCCATAGCTAATGTGTCTTCTATGATGTTGCCCCCATTAATCTGTATAAATAAATTATCATAATTGTTATGATTAAAGAGTTTATTCTATACAAGAAATTATTCTAGTGTGCTTGGAAATCTGGAAATAAAGATGATAATTGGCTGAACTTAGTTTGGTATCAACTTCTTCATGCCCCGCCACTCTGCCATAGAGACTGTCAGCTTTTAAAGTACCCGGATTGATGACTACACTTCAAAAACATTACAAATATGTATATATATACGTATTTGTATGTATGCATGTGCACATGTATCTGTATGTAAGATACTCAAAATTATTAATTTTAATTTGCCAGTAGTTCTTTTTACTCTCCATTTTAATTTGGTTATTTCCCCTTTATGTTCTAAAAATAGTAATTACTTTAATAACTACCTGGACTGTATCTTTCTGTTTCGTGCCAGTTTATGTAATCCTTCTGCATTGTTACAGGTTATATCCGATTGCAGATCCAGAATTTAAACAAAGAAATTGAGTCTATAAAAATCATTGCTACTACTGCACAGCTCTTTTTTCCTGCTTTGTCTGGCTGCTAGCCATGCATAGTTTGCTTTCCACTTCATCCTTCATCTAAGAAGATATAAGCTTTACAGAATTGTGGTGTGCATAGTGCACCCATAATAATGATGCACAAACCTGTTATTATTATTGGTTATTATTGCTTTTGCTTTAATTGAATAAAATTATGTTGAATTAAAGGACACCTCTGCTAAAGTTTTTGTTTTTCTGTTATCTCATCTTATGTATCTGCACTATCTTTCAGTCTTCAAGTTATCTACATAATTATTACATATATATATATCATTTATTTTGGTTTTATAATCCAGATAATTTTATGTTTTTTCCTCCTAAAAATTATTCATTTTTACTGTTCCATATTTAATGTTACATTAGAAGTTTTTTATATTTATTTTGGAAGCACTTCCTGAAAGAACACAGTAAATGTAAACACCACCAACAATAACAATAATAGTTCAAACCTGGTTTCTCATGTTTGGAGGTAGCAACCATTCCTCTTTCATTGTTTTTTGGTTCTTTACAATACTGCTCATAATTTTTCATGTTGTAGCATCACACTTGTCATTCCCTTTTCACGCGTAGTTTGTGCTTCACTTATTCATTATTATTTTGTCTGATTTCCATGCTATCTCTTCTGAATACTTTTACAATGAATAGATGGAATTACTTTCATTCAATTAAGGAAATTGTCGGCAGTGGTGTGTCTCAGAAAGATTATTGCTTTCATTAAAAGCATGTTCTCAGCAAACACCAGAGTAGCAGAGATTCTGGTGCTACTGATTAAGAAGCTCATGGCAAAGGGAACAGCTGTTGTGATTGATGAATGGCAGACATATTCATTTTTAGGCAGGCATAGTTAATATGTGCATCAGATTGTTAATGACTCCTCAAATTTCATTAATTCAGCAACTGATGCACAGATCCGATTTAAAGAATCAAACAAGCGGTCTCTGGAAGTAAAATTACAAGGGAAAAAATTATCTTCATAATGGCAAGATCCATTCATTGAAATTTTAAAAGCAATTAAAGATTATATCCTTTTAGTGTAATACATCTTCCACAATATATTTAATGTTATAGGTTTTTGTAAAAAAAGGGTTTCCCCCCAGGGCCATAAAAATATGAAAAATGAAATTAAGTATTATTAGATTATATGTATAAGTTTTCTAAAACTCTTATCTAATTAATCTGAAATATATTTTATTAATAATACTAATATTTTACTTTTTTATTCTGATCTTTATTTATCTATGCTTAACATCATGTTTTTCTACCAACCTGAATTTAATTGTATTGAATAGCATATTAATTAGCTAATTTTTTATTGCATATGCTTAATATCAGGCTTTTCTGCTGACTGAATTTAATTGTACTAATTATTGTGTTTAACAAGTTAAATTGAGTTACATCTGCATATGTTTAATTAGCTAATTCGTAGCTAAATTTAATTTGCATGTGCTTAATATCATGCATTGTACTAAATATCATGTTAAAAATACTAAATTTGACTTATATATGCTTTTATATCATGTCACAGTCTTCAACACATTTTTGAGTGATATCTTTGAAATCATCAGCATCACTGTGAATGATGACCATGTGAATCATGTTTCAATTTTTTAAATAATAAGAAATTGTTTGGTGCCAGATCTGGTCGGAAGCCGATATCCTCATTGTTGAATAGCTGTCTTCGAAATTGTGTATTGTGTGCTGGAGTGTTATTGTGCAAAAGCAATATTTTTCTGTTCAGTTTGCCATGGTATTTTACCTTTATGGCTTGACAAAGTTGAGCCTACAAATTAACATAATAAGCACTGGTTATAGGGCTATTATGTGGCCAATAATCAATAAGCAGTGATCCTTTTCCATGATTGGGAAAGCTGTCTAAAATCTTCATGGCAGTTTCTGGATTGTGAACTTAATGAGAGAAATCAATTGTGTTTCTATATTTTTTTTTTGTTTGTTTCTTTGTCATAGTACTGAAGCTGGGTTTCATTTTCTGTTTTTAGCTGTGAATAGAAATTTTATCAGCATTTATCATGGAGAGTAGTTCTCAGGACCTTTGACATTCCCAGCTTTTCATTCAAGACTTTTCTAATGTTCCAATTCTGATGCCCATTTCTGTAACAATCTGATAAACTGTTGCTTGTCTATTTGTCATCACATATTCCTTTAGCACAGAATTCTCCATAGTCATATCCACATCTTGGTGATGGATTTATCTTTGAATGATTTTCTTTCTTGTCTGAACAGATCTACGTAACTTTTCTAAGTCAGATAAGAAGGTGCTTATCACCATAAATAGATATTCATGAATGTTTGTTTGTGACATGTTTTCTTTTGTCAAGAACTTAGGTACTCTTTGATATTTTCAATATTAACAAACACCATGATTAACAGCATTTTAAAACCTTCTTAAAAATTAAACAGCATCTACTATACGTGGTTTCCTCTTTATATTTCCAAAGACGATCAATCATTATATGATGTTCCATCATTCCATAAGTATTACATTATATTTAACTTAAAACTTACTGAGTGCCTCTCATAGCTTTCTTGACAAACAGTATTTTATGAATTAATTTTTATTTATTTTTATTTTTAGGAGCAATTGTAATCCAGATATATCATTTGTCTTGAGGCAGCATTATACAAGACCTTATTTTTTGCCTGATGATTCTGAATTAAGTGCTATTGACTGGATTTTTATGGGATATAAAGGGACAGGTGCAAGTATGCATCTGGATTATGTCCGCAGACCTTCATGGCAAGCACAGATTAAAGGGAAAAAAACTTGGTATCTACTGCCACCTCCTGAATGTGAAAGCTTGTGTGTACCGATAAATACAACAGTTCACCAAGGAGACATAATTTTAGTTGACACTAATCAGTGGTACCATACAACTGTTATAGAAGGAGATGAAATGAGTCTCACACTTGGTTCAGAATATGATTAACAGTTCCTAATCTTTCAGTGCCTTATCACATTTAATTTTCTTTTTGGATGGTATTTATAAATGAGTAGAAACTGCAGTCAATAATGATTAACTGGAAAATGTTATAACAATAATGTTTTGAGCAAGGTAAATATGCCACAAATGACTGAAGACTAATTTTCTAAAAATGCAATTAAATTAAAGGGCCAGTCCGGCAATTTATAAGATGCAAATTCATTTGAATTTTGTGATAATGAAGAATAATGCATACATATTACAGAGAAAACAAACTGTACTTTTAAATGTCTCCACGTTTCTTACAGATGAAAAGTTTGCTTTTGTTTTGTGGGAAAAGAACAATTTTTAAAGTAATGGGAAAGGGGGAAAAGCTTTTTAAAGGTTATTTCTGACACATCCTAATAACTGCCTGAACCCGTAAGGCTCTCACTTCAGATTTTTTGAAACCTCTTAATCATGCTATAATTCTAAAGAATACTACTTTCTGTCACACAAGGAAAGAAACTGGTTGTAGGGAGACTCATGGAAAGTGCTGTGTTTAGGGTCCCAAACTATGTTAGTAAGGCCTTGATATGCATTGTTGATTATATGTATATAACAAACTGTGCTAATTATATCAATACATTCAAAGGCATTTCTAAATTTATATTTGTTGCCTTTAAACTCTGACCATTATGAGGTTTCACTAAGAAAGCTCAGATTTTCCAAAACTGCACTGAGAAGAGGTATTTTCTGGATTTTAATGCCAAAATGCCTTTACACTTGGATACATGAATTTTTAATATATTGCCTTAATTTCTTTGACACATTTCAAGATGTGCATATACTTTCTCAAAAACATAAAAAAAAATACAAAAAATGCCTACCATCACAAAAAATATGTCCAGCAAGGCCATATATAAATGTATATGGTCTTGCTCGCCAAAGCATTAATGCATTTTTTTTAAAAGTGAATAATGATTTGGACAAATGGCACTAATTTAATTTATATAACAAGCATGTGCATTCTTGTTCCCAAAAGTTTTTCAGTACTTTCTGTTGATCTGCATCACTCACTCAAAAATCGTGAACTTGTTGTTGATTGAGGGTGTTTGTAAATTTATTAGCGACTGCTTTTTTACCAAGCTGATGTGCACCCATTTTCAAAAAGGCAACGCATTCAAAATTTGATGCAAGAGCAATCAATCAATAAATTAAAAAATCAAGAAACATTGATAGTGAAATACTTACCTTTTTACAAGATTTTTGTTTTTGACCTGCTGTTGTTCTCATGCACACAACAATCTGTTGTCACTTTAAACAAATCATTGAATTGCTCAAACTTAGCTACCTGCAACTTGTGCAGTGTGCATTAGTCAAAACATTCATGTGCTACATACACACCTGAGTTGCCTTATTGATAACTTTTGCCAACATCATGGATTGTTACATAATCATTTTCAGAACAAAGTGCTTTGCCTCATGAGTACCATTTCATGAGTTTTTGTCAGATATGCAGATAATCAGAAAATATTATTTTTTCTTTAAAATCATCGCATCCTAATCTGTCATGCTTTTGTGCTTGTCAACTCTTTCACATCAAAGTTGCTCTAAACACCCAACCATTCAGACATTAGCAGGTCGCCCGAATGCCTGAATTATTTTCTACCTGTTGCTTTCCCCCATCATGTTAGTGCATGACTGCATTGCTTTTGGGTGTTGTTAAATGATATGTCAATCATTCTTATGAAGCAACTAAAAGTAGTTCTATTATTTTGAATGCGCTTTCTTTCTCCTTTGTTTAGCATCAATGCTTATCTATTGATGTCCGAAGGGAAAACGGCACATAGTGGTGAAAGTGCATAAGAGAAGTTTTTGCTTTACTTAAGTTAGGTTATTGTTAGTGCTATAGCATTCTGCTTTTGCATGGGGGGGAAGAAATCCATTTCAACGAAAATACATACATACGAGAATTTGGATGTTTGAGTGAAACAGATTTTGGTTTCTACCAGTGCGAAAAAGTTAATGCAGAAATTGGTATATAATAATATATTGTAGAGAGTAAGTTGCTATCACTGTTGTTGTTTTTATTTCTTTTTTCCTAAAGTGTAAAGTAATAGCATGAATACATTTCCTGGCATCTTTTAAATTTATTTGTTCAATTTCAAATGTGTCATATTGCTGTTCCAAATAAAAGCTAAAGAAAGACCTTTATGGAAAATCAAAAAGCACTTTAAATCTCTATAAATATACCTCTAAATGAGTAATTGTTTAGGCACAGAAAATATCAAGTGCCTAGAATGGTGCTTCAGCATTTCATTTATTATTAAAATTTATTACTTCTTAGAATATGAAACTATATTGACCAATCCTATTGAACCCTGTTGATGAGAAGTGACTTTGCTAAACAGCTAATATGCTAAGTGTAGTTTAAAAGTTGGATAATGCCATATATATTTTATTATATTCAATTTATATGCATAGTTAAAAAATAGTTACAAAAGGTAGAAACTATTTAATTATTTAATCATAATGTTGTATAATTGTGAATATATTGTAACTAACATATAGGCTACACAATTTGTATTTATAATTCATTTTGTGTAATGACTATAGAAAATTGCATTTATATATTTTTTGCGGGGGGGGAGTAAGACATTAAAAATATTTAGAAGTAAAAATAAATGCACAGATCTTAAAATACTTTTTTTTTTTTTATGTTGATAAATGCAAGAGCTTTTCCAGATAGAAGTGAGAAGAGAGTTAAAATAGTCTTCAGCATTAAAAGCAGTTTCTTTCAATGCTTTGTATTATTACTCTGTATAATTTAACAATGACAGATTTTAAATTTCAATTATTCTGCCCTAATCGAAGGCAACAATTTTTGCCTCTTCTAAAAGCAGACACAAATTTTAGGCTGAAAAAGCTTTTAACCCGGCATTACTCATGCTAACTGAATGTACACTGCCCCCCCAAAAAAAAGGGGGGACAGTTTTATATCTCCTGTTCTACTGGGCCGATTGACGAAATTCAAATTGCGTTTTTCATGTCTCGAAAGCGCGACTTAGGATATATATTAGATTTTTATATAGCATTGTTCTAACATAGGTATTTTGACACAAAATACGTTTTTTTCTGAAATAACATACTATTTTTTCCCATATTTCGATTATACGACTAAAATTATGCCTGAATAGTAAATTTTGTAAAATATGGTGCGAAATTTACGGAGAAATTAAAAAATTTAATTTGCCAAATTTTTTTCAATTTGCACTAAGAATAATTCATTTGGCGAACTTCTTAATATGTGGCAACATATTTTCCTATCCCTTCCATTGTAATGGAGTGGAAAAAAAAAAGTCATATCCTTCATATCTTTTTACATTGTGAATGAGCGGAAAAAAAGTCACATCGTTCTTCTTTCAAATAATTTCAGCAAAGTGCACAAACTACATTAGATGTTATCGCTTTCAACAAATATGCTGAATTTCAAAATGTGCCAATATATAAATTCATGTATACCTTCAAAAATTTTGAATAAAAGGCTCTAATTTTTTGTAGATATACACTCTTAGACAAGAAAAAAAAAACGTCGCACCAAGAAGATACAAAGCAAATTGGACACAAATTGATATGCATACCGGTTTCGATGGAAAATGCAAAATTTTACATTTTGGCTGCCAATGAATGAACGGTTGTCGCTACAACGCATCTGATCTACGCACCTGGCAGGATATTTAAGAGGAAAAATTATGATTCCGAGTCATAAATTCTTCATGAATTTCATTCCGTGTAGTCTGGTAGACAGTAATTATGCCTCGCATACAGGTGTGCGAACGATATGCGCAGATGTCGGATTTTGAGAGAGGTCATGTAGTTGGGCTCAAAGAAGCCAGTTGGTCTTATTGGCAAATAGCTCAACATTTGAACAGGAGCGATGCCATATTAGACTATGTTGGCAGGAATGGGTGAACCATGGCCACACACAGCGTCAAGAAGGAAGCGGTAGGTCTAGAGAAATGACAGAACGTCAAGACCATGCAATCGTCAGAGTGCACTCCCAGCCCCAGATGCATCATTATCATCGATTGTATGTGCAACTAGTACTTCAGTGACTGCAAAGACCATTCAATAGACGGCTCACAGAAAGGGGGCTGAGGTCCCTGCGCTTCTTGCGCCGACTACCATTGACCTCTGTACAACGTCAAGCCTGTTTGCAGTGGTGTCGGGCTCATTCACACTGGAATGTCACTGACTGGATTAGAATAGTCTTCAGTGATGAGTCCCGCTTTGAACTGAGCCCTGATGACCAACGAAGGCGAGTCTGGAGGCGCCCCAGACAGCAGTGTGATACCAACCTGACTGTCTTCTGGCAGACAGGCAAACAACCAGGAGTGATGGTCTGGGGTGCCATTTCATTTCATAGTAGGACCCCTTTGGTTGTCATCTGTCGCAACCTTACAGCACAGCGGTACATCGACGAAGTTCTAAGGCCCGTTGTGTTGCCCTTCATGTCACGCCACTCTGGGCTTACATTTCAGCAAGATAATGCCCATCCCCAGACTACACGTTTCTACTCCTTGCCTTAGTGCTTGCCGAACATTACCTTGGCCAGCAAGGTTGCCGGATCTCTCTCCTATTGAGCACATTTGGAGCATTATGGGCAGGGCCCTCCAACCAGCTTGGGATGGTGACGATCTAAAGCGCTAGTTGGACATAATTTGGCACTATATCCCTCAGGAGGACATCCGCAACCTCTATCAATCGATTGACAAGCTGAATAACTGCTTGCAAAAGGGCCAGAGGTGGACAAATGCGTTACTGAATTTTTCACTTTTTGAAGCTCTATCACTTCAATAAATCATCCAATTTTTCTCAAACTGTAATCATTTGTTTTTCTGTACATGTACATCACTTCTACCGATTTTCGTCCCATTCGGATAACTCCTTCTTTAGCGCATTGTTCTTTTTGTCTAAGAGTATACTTAGAAATACATCTACTTCAAGTTGATTGTAAAAATTTTATAGGTTATAATTCACAGTTTTTTTCAAAAAATTTATAAAAATTATTTAAAAAGACAATTTTTAAAAATAAATCATAAAAAATGGGTGAATTTTGTTTGGAGTGAACCTAAATTTCGAAGTGTGAAAGAAGGAATCAAGTAAGTGTAATAAAAAAGAGATATTAATAAATACATACCAAATTGAATTAACATTGAGGAGCTAAAATTTTGAGAGCCAATTTTTTAAAAACTACTCGTGCGATTTTTACAAAACTTGGCAGTTTGGCATATTTTGAGTCGTAGAATCGAAATATATAAAAAAATTGGCATGTCATTTCAGAAAAAGTCTGATTTTGTGTTCATATATTAGAACAATGCTATATATAAATCTAATACATATAACAAGTTGCGCCTTCGAGACATGGAAGACGCAATTTGAATTTCATCAATCGGCCCAGTAGAACGAGAGATATAGAACTGTCCCCCCCTTTTATTTTTGCGCAGTGTATACAAGTGCTTGTGTCGGACCTGTGAGACCTGTTTATAGATTTGTATTTTATACAGGTCATTAAACACCATATTAAACATTTACTAACAACATAATTTAACACATTTAGTCATTTAGTTTTCATTTCACTATTAAGAGGTAGGGTTTACAGAGCTTTAACAAACTGATTGGGCCTTGGAAGCCCAGAGCGAGTAACGTTGGGTTAAATCTTACATTCCTAACAGTTCATTTTAAAGTTTAGTAAATGAAGAATATTGTATCAAAGATAATTAATATAACTTTACAAACCATAATAAACTGAAGATTGATGAAAGAGTAATGAAAAAAATGCTTTCAGCTGAAGAACAAGAAGTGGAGTCAAGAGGTAAACTTTAATTGTTGAAATGAAAAAAAAAAGAGATAATTGGCCCCTCTTCCATGAAACTTCTAACCCTGTGAGGTATGACCAAGTTAATGTTTCTTATTACATAAAAATAGGTTAATGAGTTTTTTTAAGTAGTTGAGAGTAAATGATAATTGTGTAATACATTTAAACCTGATTAACTGGGGATAGATTAACCAAGCCCTGTTTTTAAAAAAAGTTTAATTTGTTTATTGTGAAATAGTAGAAAATTTGCAGTCACAAACCATCAATAAATATAGAAAGTAACAAAAGGGAAAAGAAACATACTTGCAATTATAGATTGATAGCAGTTGATGTCTGGAAGTTATTTTTATTTAGAATAGTTTGTAATCTAATTATACATAATCCAGAATATATAAACAATGTATAATAATAATAAAAATTCGTACTTTTTATGGCCATTTGAACTCGGTTATATTATTCGAGAACTCTTATGAATATTGTTCTTTAATGACATTTAGAATTTAGTTTCTTCATTTCTGATAATATTTACTCTTCCGTCATTTATGCTGCATTCCTTTTGTCTTGCATACTGATTTACTTTGCATAACTAAATGCAATTACATTGCAAAATAAAATGCATGAAAGTACATGTAAATTGTTAAAAGTTGCTTTTTTTTTTTTTTTTTTTCTCCTTCCTCTTTTCTTTCTTTTTGCCTGATTGTTTGTGTGTTGTTAATTATAATATATGTTATTCTTCCTTCTTATTTAACTGTGCTCAGATGCAATATGGATATCAAATCGGGCATTGAAGTTGTAACATAATATTTGTGATGAAATAAATTCTTTAATGTGGTTAAACAAGTTGAAGACAAAAACATATGGCATGTTACATCAGTCATATCGGGGTAAAGCAGTAACTCAGAAAATGACTTTTTGCATAAGGCATGTGAAAAATTACTAACATGAACTCAGATCTTTAATGTCAAAAGAAAAAGTGATAATATATGCAATTGCAGATATTTCTACATAATATGGCCTAAAAAATGGCCTATTTTAATATTCTAAAAAGCTGATGTGTACACTACATGACTTCCTTGTACAGAATATTAAATTATATGCATTTTTTTCTGCATGTCATATAAACTTATTTCCTCGAATTTTGTTAGAGATACATTTCTCATTCAACTAATTCAGTTCTCACTTCACGACAAGGCAAAAAGACATAAAACCTCAAACTATCTTTATTAAAAATTGAAAAATATAAAACACCAAATACAATGAAAGCAATTAAAAAAACAGTTTCTATGATTAAAATTTCTATGCAAAGACAAGCAGTTCAGCCAGTGGGCATAAAGACAGATTTTTCGGTGCATAAAACTGAAAGTTTACTTTCAGTCCCGCTCTGGGCAAGTGCAGAAAGACTTTATTCACTATTCTGCTAAGTTTCAAATGTAAACAAGTATGGCTGGTATGGGTGGAAAAATTCTTAGCCATACTTAAACAACTTTTAAATTCTTGATTATTCTCCCATAAAAATCTTAACTGGAAGATAAGAAAAACATAATTCAATCTTTCTTAAAGCAAAAATGTACGATTTACCAACATATAATAATAATAATAATAATAATAATAATAAAAGACACTGAGCCGAGTAACAGAGTGGGTATATTATATATATATATAAAATTACAAAACTATTTTTTAAAAAAAGAAATATAAACATGCCTAGTATTTTCTTGCATTAAGCTTCTGAAAAATTATCAGTTAAGGCATAAAGTAAGAAATTTAGAACTAATTTTTTACAAAAACCAAAAATTTGAAATTCATAATTAATAAATTTCAAATAATCCATTGAATGTTACAAATTAAAAAAATGTTCTGAATACAGAAAAGCAAGGATTTTTGTAGAAAAGAGATTTCAATTGATGTCAGTATTCCTTCTCCCTGACGAAGTGGTATTGAAGTTGATTGAATTCCTCTTCTGTTATGTTCTTTTTTTTTTTATTTCATTAATTTTTTGAATTGGGGTATTGCTTGTTTGAAAAGTTTCGGTTTTTTTAACATTTTTTAAATTCTTTGTAACATTTAATGGATTCTTTTAAATTTATTAATTATTAATTTCAAATTTTGGGTCTTTGTGAAAAATTAGTTCTAAATTTCTTATTTTATATATGTATATGGTGTGGTCGATTGCAACCAAAAAAGGAGGTTCACAATTACATATTATAGCAGTCCTATATACAAAATTTCAAAGTTCTGAGGCCACTCATTTTTGAGTTCTGTGAAACACATACGAACATACATACAAACACCACGAAAAAATCTTTTCTGAATCCATTTTAAATTAGTTTTATAATTCGTTTGGGAAAAAAGAATCCTTTATTCTGTCCTTACATACAGATGTCATGCAAAAACATTGTTAAATTGCATTCGATAGCAGTCAAAATGGATATTTTCATTGAAATATGGTACTGGGAATTTTTCGTGATTACAATACTTTTTTACTTCATATAATGAAGTAAAAATGGGTTATATGTTAGGGCAAGTATATTAGATATAGATAAAATGTATAAAAAGAAAATATGTGGATGATGTTAATTGGGTTTGTTGTCTGATTACTTTTTGATCAGCATTTCATTAACAGAGAATGGGGATTTTTTTTTTTTTCAATTATTTCAGTGTAGTTTGTGTAACATAGTGTGCACTTAGTGCCTTCTCTGCTTCTTCAACAATACATAAGATGACTGTTGCCTTATTCAGAATTAATGCAGCATTTACTATTTAGATGTTTTCTATCCGTCTTTAATCACGCAAATATTTTATGTTCTATGAAATACACCATCCAGAATAAAAGTTTGGAATTGACCTGCTGCATTCTCTTGTACTTTTTTTTCAATCTACAAATCAGTAATCCATCAGGAAATTTAAATGTTTGATAATTTTCTAGTCTTAACTTTTAGTTGTAAGTAGCTATTATGAAAAGTACTTTTGTTAGGAGATTTTTAATTCAGTATTACAGTTTGTACAAGAAGATTTAGTGCATTAGCATAGTAACTGAACAATCTGATGGACAATTCAAGATGAGGACTATGAAATAATGTTATAGATTTCTCTCAGATATGATTGGCTGTGATAAGATATTTTGAATACTGTTGTAGTTTGTTATTTGTACATTATTGTAATGGTAACTGAAAACTATGTTCTGTTCATACATGGTTTAAAGTCACTGTGCTGTATTTCTTAAATTAGAAATTAAAAATAAAAAAATACATGCAATAGAATTTGAATTTGCAAGTAATATAAATCATTTGGCTAGTGTTTCCTGAAAATGTTTTCTTGCACGCACACGCGCGTGCGAAATTTTTGTTTATTTTGCAGCTATGTATTGTTTTAAATAAACTATATATAAAATTTTTGTTTTGTTTTTAATAAGACACATATATATGCTCACACATACACAAATGCATTAGGCCCATTTCCAAATTTTGTAGACATATGCTGTCCCAGAAGAAGAAAAAGAATATTCAAGGTAAATTAATATTTAAAATTCAATTTCAGCAATGCATTGCATAATAATGACTATAAATATATTTCTACGATTTAAAATATAAAAAAATCAATTTAATTATTTTAGATTTGCTTACATTTACTGCCTACATATTCAGTGAGTACAGTATATATTCAGTGACATAGCTAAAAGCACTAGTTTATCTATGCCACTGAATATATACTGTACTCACTGAATATGTAGGCAGATTTACAAACTAATTGTAGGTAAAATAATCTCAAGGTAACGGACTTGACATGAAGTAGAAGACAAATTATTTTTATTGATTTACTAAACAAAAAAATTTCTGTAATTAATTTTTATCATGAATACAGCACACTAATAGTTCTGCTTTTAAGTTATTAATGATTTTATGAGTTTTAAAAGCTTATTTAATAAAAACTTTTATTATTATTTCTTTTATCTTTTTAGTAAGAAAGACAGAGTATTGAAATGCAAAACTGGTTTTTAACTATGAATAATCACTTTTGTACTTTTAACAATTATATCATGTCAAAAAATCAGAAATTATGCTAAAATCTGATATAAACGTTGTTTTAAAAGATTTTTTTTTTTTTCATTCTATTCAGTGGTGCAAACAGTAAAATTCTGAGAGTTTAAATTTGTTTGTTACAGATATGTGTGAAAAATTGTTTCAAAATTAAATTTTAAAATATCTCAAGTTTTGAAAAACTCACTTTTCCACATTGTATTGTCAACTACAATGAGCATGAGCAAAATTTAAGCTCCGTACCTTATCACATGGTAGTTATAAAATGAATGCCGAAGTTTAGTCCGTAGCGACTAATACCATTATTAAGTTAAATAAAAGCTTATAAAACGGGGTTAAGTTAAAAAATTCTAGAAAGTTGTTTGGTTAATATTTTTGAATGATTCTTGTTTCAAAAGAAGGCAACGAGTTTGTTTTAAAATCTGTAAATTTCAAAACTCTATGACTGATACAATTTTAGATGTCATTTTAAAATCATAGAAGTCAAACAGTAAATAAAATTGAGGAATTTTCAAAAATCAGAAATTACATTAAAAATTTATTTTGTTTGTTAAGTGAAGATACACGTGAAAAATCATTCCAAAATTAAATTTTAAAAAGTTAAAATTTTGAAAAAAATTGTTTCATCACACTTGATTGTCATTCACAGTATGTGTCCAAAATTTGAAATCTGCAACTTTTCAGGAAGTAGTTTGAATATTGATTACAAACTTTTGACTATAGCTACAAACACCATGAATGAGTTAAATAAAAGCTTATAAATTTAACCTTGGTTTTGTTCTTCAGTTTACCTTTGAAAATAACCAGAATTTAAAAGCTATTGTTAACAAAGGTTTCTTTGTTATATATTTTTTTCTATATTATAAATTCTTTTATGAAAATAATCATCGTCATCTAATATCTCTTCCCCCGCCCTAAGTCCCTTTCCAAAATCCTTTTGGATACTGAATTTGGAAAAACTGCTAACTAAATCTATCGATTTTATTTTATGATCTTATTTTTCCCTCACTTTTCAGCAGTGTTTTCTATACTCCTTATTTCAAAATTTTTCTACCAGTTTAGTTTGATAAATAAGTAGCATGCCTGCTACATTTCAAGAGTTAGAAACACATGCAGAAAAACTTACAATAAGGAAGACATATATTTAGATTAGCTCTTTTCATTTGAAATCAGTGTCATACTATAAACACAATCAAATTATCCCCCAACCAAAGAATATGTATTGTTAAGAAGAAAAACTTTGCAGCAGCAGAAGTGGCTCCCTTCGAACGGAAAGGGAAACAGCTACGAATGCGTGAAATATCTGTCGCTAAAAAGCGCCAAAGTTAGAAGCTGATGTCGAAGTTCAAACAGGTTCGACGGTCACGTTTATTAAGAGTTTAAAGCTGTGTGACTCCATTTTGTTCCTCTCCATATTGACAGATATAAAATCAGACATCAAACTGCGATATGTATAATGCAAGTTCAACAGCCAGTGAAAGTGAAACTTCACCTAATATTTCATCATTTCCCAAGTTCCTCAATTTCCTATGCACGTGGCGGAGGAGGAAAATCTCGACCAGGTCGGACAAAGAACGTCTATGTAAAGAAGGAAAGGCTCCATAGACGTAATGTAAACCAGTTTGTCTTCTACGCCTCTAGAAAGAAAAGGAAACATTCGCCAAGGGATTTGGTGACGGAACGCATATAAGCATTCTGTACCGCGCCACGCACATAGTTAAAAATCCCTCCTCGTGATTGGATATGGCTTCTGATGACATCATTTCCTCTACGCTTAGGAACACCTTGACTTTGTTTTGGAATCCCTTCAGACCGTTTGTTTACATTTTGATAGCAGTACCGAAAAGATTATTACATGCGTTGTATTTTTGTTGCTATGAGATTACACTTCTTACAACACTGTAGTGTGGTGAATTTTATATAAAAAATGTGGGGATTTTTTTTTCTAGAGAGAAAAAGTATTATTTTGTCTTGTGTTAACTCCGGTAATGTGTATTAATATTAAGTGCAGAGATTTTTAATTAATGTATTCTTAATTAAAAACCTTCCATATTAAAGCTGTTGTGATTATTAATTCATTATTTCATGTTCATTATATATACTTTGTCTGCTGATGCAATCTGGGAAAGCATGAGACACGTCAGTTTTCGGAAATATCAAAAACGACGCTGGAAGCTAACATAATACACAATAAATTCACAGCATTTATAATCAGTCTGAAAAAGTAAAATATATTTTTAATTATATGCTAATATAGATTTGGAACAGACAAGTTGAAATGCATATTAAAATTGAATAATATTACTTTATGAACATTGACCATTTTTTAATGTGGAAAAAATAGTGCAAAATAGAGCCTTTGTAAAAAAATAGTGTTTGTCAAAGAAGGAAGTTTCTTTTTTTATACACGTGTGTTAAATTCAGTATAAGTATTGAATGCACTTTTTTCTTTCATTTAAGGCAACAGAATATTAGAATGGCATGGGCATAAAATAACATAATATTTGAAAAGGAAATATTTTTTGCAATATTAAAGCAACAGATTGCGACAAAACTGAAATAATAATAATATACTTACTAGCACACAATGCCTTAACACTTGGATCGAGATATTTGTGTTTTAGTTTTTGCACTAAATTCATAAACTCAGCTATTTATATAATCTAAGCTCTTAAGATTACTTGTGATATTAACAGCATCTGACATTAACAGAAAGATTTTATAGTTTTATTATTCCATGAAACAGGAAGCCATCTGCAAAACGCTGAAGCTAAATTTTTTCGTTTGAAAGAAAACAAACGATAATTTTCACGCTTCCGTGTCACTCATGCGCGTTATTCAACGAAAAAAAAAACCGTAAGAATCCAGCATAAATGTCATTATGCCAAGAGAAAATGATGTCATTTGTAAGTGTGTCGAATCACGAGTACGGATTTTTCTCTATGCGCGTGGTGCGGTACAGAATGCTTATATGCTGACGGAACCTGTTGGCGAGAATTACCCCTCTGTGATGTACGGTGGAGATTTTCCTCCTCCACCACGTGTATAGGAAATTGAGGAACACGGGTTAAGATGAATCGTTCTTTGACTTGGGAAATGGTGAAATATTAGGTGAAGTTTCACTTTCACTGGCTGTTGAACTTGCATTATACATATCGCAGTTTGATGTCTGACTTTATATCCGTCAATATGGAGGGAAAAAAATTTAGATAACTAGATACATGGTAACTGTATTTATTCATGTACCCCCTAGCTTTTTACTGCCATGTTATAAAAATTTTCCCCTTCCTGAATGCATTCAGAGAACAAGCTACCCTAAATTTTAAAATGGATTCGTCCACATAGAGATTGCCTTCATCTTACTAACGAAAACAAACCCTTGCAAACTACCCGCGAAATTCATGCTGAATCTATCCCTTCTAACTTTTGAACTTTTCGCCAGCCTAATACAAGAATCAATGCATCACTGCAAAGTAGACATGAATTGACATTGCAGGCTATGACTTCGCTGAATTGGCTGCACGTGCACCTTCTTTAATTATTTATGGTTGCTTTGAGGCCTAAAAGTGGCCAGAGACAACAAAAAGAACAGGCAAGATTCAAGTTACAAGGAAGTAGAAATGAAGGTATCTTATAAGATATTGTCATGTGAATATTACAGTGCATTCTTATTGGAAAGGTTTCTTGTAAAGAAAAAATATTGTGATAGTTACTGGTAATTTATCCATACTACTTTCATCTGTTATGTTCTTACTGTAATCGCATCCTTTGGAAATTAATTTATTTACATGTCTTTTCCCTCTCAATTTCCGAATAATAAAATTAGTAAAGAAAAGAGGAAATTCCACATACGTATACAGTCAAATTCCACTATGGTGATTTATAATAAGCAAATATTTTGGTCCTAGAAACAGTTATAGTAAGCCTTCGAACATATGAAAATCGGATATAAGTAGTGTGAAAGTGCCGGTTCACGGCCAGGAGGCGGATTGCGGATGAGCCCGACAGCAGG
>KK115494.1:0-15030 GCA_000611955.2 Stegodyphus mimosarum
GCATCGTGTTTTCATCGGATACTCTCAAATCCACGAACCCGTAAAACGCAACAATATAATATATAATTGTATTCGAGTAAATTCCGGTTAATATCGAGAGATACAAAATTATGTGATTATGAGTAAATTATCAATTAATTGTCTTTTGTAATATTAAATTTGACTGATTCTAATACCATTATGCAAAAATGTACAATATTTATTTATTTTTTGTTGTCTCCCGGGAGTTTCAACCTAAATGCCAATAGTTTAAATTAATTTTAATAGTAAAATAAAAGTCTGTTTCACTTGATAATTTAGTACGATGTTTTATTTAAATACCTGGTAAGCTTATACATGATGCACACCAGTTATCATTGCGTTATTCGGGTATTTAACTTAATAATCACAACGAATAGTTTAATGTGCTAACCACTAAAATTCTAGTTTATACTTGGTATTCTTCAAAGGCACTAATATAACAATAAATTATGTATTACTGTTTAAACAAACATTACGCTTTCTGTTAAAATGTTTGGTGAATATAATACCCTACATTTTATTTTATCACTTCATGTATCAAACGTGTTCCTGGCGGTTTTAACTACGAAAATAACCCCCTTAAATTAGTTACAGATCATTACATGCATAAAAGCTATTATATCTCTGAGATACGAACCACTCTACCACCGTTATTTCCGGAACCCACGCATAACACAGCATGTTTCTTAATTCTCAGTTCTAGAATTTTTCAGGGTATGAATAGAAGTGTTTTGAACAGAAAGTTAGGTCGAGCTGTTTGAAGACTACATTATTATAATTTTATAATTTATACTTGGCGAAAAATGGTAGCAAAAAAAGTGGTGCATTTTCAAAAGACGCCGTTCTAACGGAATAGTACCTATAAGTCAGATAAGTATTATTTTCAGGAAGCGTACAAAACGTGTCAGATAAATGTAAAATCTGTAAAATTGACGTTATTCTTGACGCATAAATTTATTCGCTTATCTTAGAATTTATAACAGTGCACAATTTCTCATTCTAAAAATAGAGGTATTCTCAGCAACATTTTTAAATGAAAAAAAAGGAATAATATTAATTTTAAAGGTATTTTTTTATTTCCAGTTCTTTTAATACAATTAAACACTGCAGACTTGATGTTATTAGGTATAAACAATAAGCACTGTTTTCGCTTAAAGAAATTAACGAAGCACCTTGTATAACTTCCTAGAGTGCGTTACAGAAAAGTTCAACTCTTAGAATCAGGAATCTTTATAATTGCACTTTAGTTAATATTTCATATACACTCACGTTTGTGAAAATTGCAACACCAAGAAGGAATCGGCATAATTGAATGCAATTTAATACACAGTTGAGTGGTAGTGGTACAAATAAATGATTAAATGTTCAAAGCAAACAAACAAGAACAAGAGATCAGAATCAGTATTTTGTGTGGCCACCACGCGCCGCAATAAGTGCTGCTACACGACGTGGCATGGAGTCAAACAAAGTTTGAATGTCTGACTGAGGAAGAGCATTCCATATCGTTTGTACGCGTACCCAAAGTTCGTCTGCAGACGCAACAGGACGAGGATCACGAGCAAGACGCCGACCAATGACATCCCACACATGTTCAATTGGCGACATATCCGGGGAACACGCAGGCCAAGGAAGAAGCTGTACCTGCTGCGCTGCAAAGAAGGATTTAACAATCCGAGCAGTATGAGGGCGGGCATTGTCCTGTTGAAATACAGCGCCTGGCAAGCTTTGAAGGAAGGGAACAGCTTCGGGCTGTAGAACTTCACGGATATACCGGTTGCTGTTCAGATTGCCCACAATTCGTAGCAATTGAGATCGTCTATGATATGCTATGGCGCCCCAGACCATAACTCCGGGTGTTCGTCCACTGTGGCGTTCGATAATGCACTCCGGAAGGTGGCGTTCACCGGCATAGCGTCTGACACGAATGCGGCCATCATGGTACCACAAATTAAAGCGGGATTCGTCAGAAAACACGACATGCTGCCAATCAGCACGCCAGTCTCTATGCTGATTGGCCCATTGTAGCCGCAGGCGGCGATGGTCGTGCGTTAGGGGGATCCTGTATAAAGGAGTCCGTGCGCGCAGTCCACACTGCAGCAGACGTCTACGAATTGATGAAGCACACAATGAAACACCTGTAGCTATTGACCACAGTGCTGCCAATTGTCTAGAGGAAGCTGTACGGTCCGTCCGCGCCATGCGGACCAGGTGTCTATCATCGCGAGCTGACGTCACATTTCGGGGTCCACTCCCGGATTTCCGAGTTGTCCGACACTCGTCCGTCCACTGCTTCCAAACGCGCATCACTGTGCTGCTGTTACGCTGCACACGAGAGGCTACTGCACGATACGACAATCCAGCTTCACGAAGGCCGATGATTCTCCCTCGTTCAAACTCTGTAAGTTGTTCAAATCTCGCTCTCTTTCGTCGACGAGGCATAAGTACAGATTGAGTTAACGTTTACCACTAGCAGATAACCACCGATAACCATACACGCCTCGCTACAGCCGTCTATTTATTCGGATCCATCAGCCGTTCAGAGGGCGCTGCTCAGCATACGCATGCGCTACGGATTTGCAATTCTAATCATTTGCATATCATGCGCTACTTTGCATTTCCTGAAAATTTCAGCTCACTCGCGTAAGTCCTTCATGGTGTTGCAATTTTCACAAACGTGAGTGTATATAACTAACTAACTGCTTCTGATTAGAGGAAAATTAATTTTAGATTTTTTTTGGTACTTATATCTTTGGAACAACAGCAAAAAAATATTCTTTACAACTTTGAGCATGCTGAAATCATAGTATATTCAACAATTATGCTTACATTCAAGTACAACCATAAGAGCTTACCTTTTGTTCTTTTTCCATAAGGAAACCTAAATGAAATGCGTGTGCAAGATCTGCATGGCACATCCGAGAGTCATTGCTGTTGGGAAGATATCGAGATTTGATGGCGTTGGCTATTGTTGTGTGGCTCCAGTATAAATACGGCCTTTTGTCTACGTAATACATTTTCATCAAAACACCTGTGCACGAGATAAAAACAACGAAAAATTACTCTTAAAAGCCTCAAGAAAGATTTAGCTACAATATTTTAAAAATGAAATTAAATCAGTCAATTTAAAATAAAAATACAAAGATGTTAGTGCAGCTATAAAATTCGTTCATAAAAAGAGACATAGTTTAAATCATAAGAGGCATCAGTTGATGTTTCATAATGTTTTCATAACTAAGAAATTTTTTTATTTAAATTAAATCTCGTACGGTAAATTTTAAATAAAACTCTATAAGATATTTCTCCCTCCTCCTTAGTATGCCTTCGTGCTGTAACGGTCAGCATGCTGGACGCGTATTCCAGACGTCCGTGGTTCGATTCCCGTCGAAGGCGTTGATCATTTTTCCTCTCTCCTGGTTATAAATAGCCTAATAACTCTACAAGTGGCGCCCAAAAAAGGTGGTTGATGATGTTTCTCCACCAACAGGATTTGGCGATTGAAGCCACTAATCCCCAGTCGTCCTTTAAAAAGGGGAGTATATAAGGTATTTCTCCCACCTTCTTGGCATGCCTTCGTGGTGTAGTGGTCAGCAGGCTGGGCGCGTATTCCAGAGGTCAGTGGTTCGAGTCCCGGCGAAGGCGTTGCCCATTTTTCATCTCTCCTGCTTCTAAATAACCTAATGGCTCTACAACTCATATTCAAAATAATCTTTTTGCATCCCGGTATCAAGCCGTTCTACCGCTTAAATTGTGAGGTCAAGTTGAAATATCAAGTCTGACTTTAATGTTTTTGTATTTTTTGTATTGAATGATAGCATTTTATAGTCGCAGAATTGTTTGAGTTGTTGCAGTCCTTTTTTTTTTTTCGTAACGGTTTTTTTCCTGATGACCTCCTGATCTTCTGATCCATTTTTAGAAAGCAGAATGTTTGCTTTGTAAAACCTTTGCTTGTAATGTTTCCTTCGTAAATATTCGCTTTGTAAAATGTTTGCTTCTTAAAGATTACTTTGTAAAATGTTGTTTATTTATAAAATTTTGCTTTGTAAAACGTCGTTTATTAAGAACTGTATATGAGTGTGCAAAGATCAGAGAAGCATTTTCTTGCGTACATAATACATTTTTAAAGTTATTCCCTTGTTGTATTTTCATTTCACTTTTTTATATTACAAGGGGGCTGATTATTCCTAGATTTGTCTAGAAAGAAGAGAGCTTAGTCAAAATTACCCAATTATTCAATATTGTTACGAAAAGCTCAGCCGCGGTAATATAGCTTCCTCGCAAGGCTGGTTTAGGGTTGCCAGAAAATGATATGGGGAGGCAAGGTTGCCATATTTAGCGCGAGACAGCCAATTTGAGGACATTCGACGACGAAAATGGCGATATGCCATTGACGAATGAAGAACCTTTTGGAACAAATTCTTACCAATTTCGCCCAGAATGTTCTCGAATGCACGCTAAAAGCTATATAAACCCTGCCTGTAGCGGAGTAGCAGTCTAGTGTTGAGTCTACTTGATGCATCAAGAGTGTGAATCGTTGAGGCTACCGATCGCATTGCGAGTCGTAGCGTACAGAGGCTCGAGAGTACGTTGCATTCCGAGAACGACCGAAACGAGTCGGGAGCAATACTCTAGTGCTTTGCCGTAAAACTGTCTTTACCGTTATAGCCTGATAGCCTGAAGGCCGTGTTGCTGATTTTTCCAGCGTGTTTGTCGTAGTTTTTCGAAGATTATAAACGTGTTTTTGGGGCTGTCCTGAGTAATGCTGGCTAATAAATTGTAATACTGGCTAATAAATTGTGTTTCCATTCTTCATAAAGTGTTGTCGTTAATGATTCCAAATCTACGAACCCGTAAGAATGCAACAATATGTTCAATATAGAATGATGCACTTGTTACATCGTTATTGCAGCTTTTCTAGTCCTTCGAAACAGAAGTCCTTTGATTGGTCTAGAAATCAATTCTCAACAGCCACTTTGATATCATCAGTATACTTGAAACGATGACCCTTCAAGTGTTTCCCGGAGTTCGGAAACAAGCTGGTTGTTGACAAGTTGGAATGCTATGTTTATAAATATATCGTCCTTAATGTTCTTATGTTTATAAATATATCATCATTTTATATTTTTAAAGCTTTAAACAAACTTATTTGAGGTGTCTAAATTGTTTTCATTTAAAGGCCCTTGACTTAGCCACCTGTAACACATTTATTATGTCAGAGAATTTAGTATATTCCCCTGATTTACACATGTGTTCTATTTTCTACACTCAACACTTAATTTCTATTCCACATATATCAAATTAATCAACCTACAAATTAAAAAACATCTGTTAGAAGTCGTATCCGTCAAAATAAAAGCTAAAATCTGAAGTACTTCACTTTGATATTTAAATTCTAATATGAAAGCTAGCGATACGTCTTAAAATGAATATCAGGCATATTTCCACAGCATTGTTAAGGTACTCAACTATAGCCAAAAGCAGGAACGGAAGAATCGTATCAGTATTTTGTTTCGTTTAACGGCCTTTGGGAGAAATTCAATCTCTATCCCGCTTTGCAAGTATTTCAGTCTTGTAGTAATTTCTGGCATCCGGGATAAATTGCACTTTATTGAGGAAATTGGACTATAGAAAAGCTGCGTTGATGCGCTTTTACAGTATTCACAGACAACTGAAAATGGCGGAAGAAGTAAAATTTTAATTTCCTTAAAAAATACGTTTTATGTTTCTAAACCAGCAGTTAAAATTTGCGCTAGTCTGGTGAAGATACGTATTTTTAGATTTTTCTGCATCTAACGCTTTGCAGAGCGATAATACATGCGATTTTATAAATCAAATCTTCAAAGAGCTTTCAGTTATGTGTGTGTGCTGTAAAACAATACATCGAAGACAACAGTGTTCACAATCAGAAGCGAGAGCACAACGCTGCTGCAAGGCCACTGAAAATATGTTAAATTGTGTAACAACATGCCACTTTGTTCAGTAAGTGGGGAAGACTCAAAACAGAGTCTTAGAACGAAATCAGCATACAACAGATTTTGAAATATAAAAAAAAAAAAATGTTAGGACTAGGCAGAATGAATATTCTAGAAAGTTTGAAACTGATTAAAGCGGGAGGCAAAGAAAAGAGATGTCTCAAAGAAAGGAGACGAAAATCCAATCCTTAACTCTGAAAAGAGATAAGTTCTGTTTGTTCATATAATTTGAACGAAACATCATTTGCATCGTGCTCTTCATGTTCTACGAAGATACCGCAATGTGTTATCCAAGCGTTGTCTCAGGCTCTGAGAAGAATAACGCTGTTTTAACTGAAATATTTGCAACAGATAAGCAAAATTAATAAAATCGTGTCAAAGCATGTGAACGCCAAAAGAAAGCTGCGTGAAAAAATGTGCAGCTTTAGAAAGACTTTGAAACTGGTTGCATTCAGAGACCTTATTTTATTATACTAGGTATTTCTCCAGCCTTCTTCGCATGCCTTCCTGGCGTAGTAGTCAGCACCATCGACGCGTATTCTAGAGGTCCGTGGCTCAAATCCTGGCGAGGGCATTGCTCATTTCTTCAACTTCTAGCTTCGAAATAACCAAATATATCTACACTGGCGCCCGAACTAAAAAGCTGGTGAATAATGATTTTCCACCACCGGGATTTGGTGATTGGGGCACCAAAACCCCAGTCACCCTTTAAAAGGGGACGTATATAAGGTATTTTCCCCGCCTTCTTCGCATGTCTTCGTGGTGTAGTGGTCAGCACGCTCGACGCTTAACCGAGAGGTCCGTGCTTCGATTTCGGGGCGTCGTTGCTCATTTTTCATTCTTTTGCTTCCAAAAAAAAAAAAAAAAAAACCTAGTGTCTCTAGTCTCTACAAACAAGGCCAAGGCCCAAAACCTGTCCATTCCCCTAGGTAAATCAGGTATCGCCGAGTCTTCGAGTTTCAGGAACCGACTAGGCAGCTAAATATAGCTAGCGGAATTTGTAAGCGAAAATCCCTGAATATATCCTAGAAAAAGATGTCTGTTTAAAGTTGCAAATGCTCGTATTAAACGTTCAAGTGCATTTGAGTATGAAGGCAAATTAACTGTTTCATTTATTATCAGAACCGTTTATCATAAAGGGTTTTTACCATTAGATTTGACAGTTACAGATTTCTGGTTTATTTGAACAATATTCAAAGACTAAATGCTTGTTTTGTTTGGTTTACTATTACTAGCCTTTTATTGTCTCATTGTTTTCATTTTAACAACTGGTTTATATGAACTAAAATTACATAATTATTGCTTAATAAGAAGCATTCTGTAAACAAAGATAAAGATATGTAATGTAATTTTTAAGTTATGTTTTATTAATTTTCAGGTAAGTAATAATAAATTAAATTGTTCATTCATAAATGAAAATTATAAAATAAAATGTTCATCGTTTTCATTCATAAATAAATTGTTCATTGTGAAACCTGGCTGTTATGTTTAATTGTCTCGTATGACCATCCACCCCTTGGAGAGATGCTACAAGATACATAACAACTCATTTTCTTTTTGAATGCCTTTGTTTATTCTGTTGTCTTATATTTTACATCACATTCTTGTTTGAATTTTTTCCTTTAAGTTCTGACGGTTTCGTAAGGATTATAAAATTTTTTGGTATATTATTCCTATTACATTCTTAGCAGTGTTTAGCGCCTTGTTTAGTTATTGGAATTGTTTGAGCTTTTAATTCTTTTAGCTCTTATTTTATCTTACTTTGACTGAATTTTAAAAGATACATTTGCATTTGTCTAATCTCTGAGTAGGAAAGTTCATTAAAGTTAAGAAAGAATAGTTTGAATGCCAGTTTATAAGACTTACCTTTTCTGTAAGACTTTTTAAAGGAATCTGGTTCTTATTTAAGATCAATTTACTTTAACTTTCGAGGGTTTCATATAAGGTACAAGGATACAATGGTACAAGGTAATGCAAATGAGGCACTTGAGTCAGGTGAATCACTAGAAGGGGTGCCCAATTGGTTATGAGAATTCGAAAATTAAGTTAATAATATTTTTAAACTTGTTACTTACTATTATTAGGGAAAATAAACTTCAGTAAACTTAAATTAATAAAATAATATCCATTGCGTTATCTAGATTAAAAAAAACATCAAACTTGGCTGCTTTTTTTCTATAGGACAGGAATTAATTAAAAACATTACTATCGATTTTGCTATGTTAAAGCAAAAGAAATTAAATTACAAGAAATCTTGGAAATTAATGCAATGCATTTAATAGCATTTCAGTGCTGTTTCTCATTTATCGAAACAGGATTTTTTAGCATTTTCATTTGAAAATCTATATATATAGGAAGAAGAATGCTTGTGTGTTTATTCGCGATTAACTCAGTTAATACTATAGCTATTGTCACCAAACTTTCTGCGATTTTTTTCTGGGTCTACTTTCGGTCGACGTCCACTTTTTTCCAAAAAACGAAAAATTAAAAAACAGAAATATTAATTAAAAACTATGGAAACGCTAATTTTTGCCCTAATTTTTCCAAGTGGACACATTCACGCACGCTGGAGATAAAAATGTGCTGTATTTTGAGAAGTGTCGCCACTGCTCGCTTTCAAATCATAGAGTTTGTTAATAAAAAATTTCTAAGCTTTACATCGAAAAAACAATATATTGCCAAACATTTAATACGTTATTTCCGATCTAAAAAAATCGTGGGAAGCCATTTCGACTATTCTCATCTTCGTACGACTTTAATCAGCAGAGATATTAAAGAAAAAACTCTGAAAACACTATTTTTTGCACTCATTTTTCCGAGTGGCAACAGTCTGGCGCGTTAGGTATAAAAATATTTATTTCGAAAAGTGTTGATACTGCCTGCTTTCAAATCGTAGTTTGTGAAAATGCAAGTTTTGCAAAATCTGTATATAATGTGGGGTCCAACCTTTTATTTAACAGTTAAATGTCAGGAACCTCTTACATCGATAAGCGAAAAATCGCTTGAGTGTGTGAACAGAGACGTAAGACTCAAGAAGGGTTAATTACCCTTTATTTCTCAAAACAGGATTTAACACAGTCAGATCCTATCTCAGAGCGTACAGCAAAGCCTCCACTAGGGCTTGAACTCAAAGAACTAAGGACTAAAGCTTAAATATCGCTTAACTAAAAAGACATAGCCGAAGCTATCAGGATTCTAAGTGGTTGGCCCTTAAATCTCAATTAAGTAGGCGAAACTATCAAGGGCTTGAAGTACGGCGGAGCGTAGTAATAGCTCGGAGAGAGACGCAGCGCAAAGGCAAACGCGCGCTGGTCAGAAACTTTGGCTCTCTAATGAAGTCGGTGAAACATCGATTTAAATACTACTCTTACTCATTTGCATTAAACGCGATTCTGAAAATACATTCTGGTAGGAAATTGTAAGCAGAAATTAGGAGAAACAGGAAAGTGTGACAAACTTAAATTGACTGTTATAAACTTAGGATAAACCTTCTAATATATAAAGAAAAACGTGTGTTTGTGTGTTTGTTTGTTTGTTCGCATTATTAATTTCTGCTTAATTTGGATCAATTTTTTGCCACATTTAATCGACTAAAATTTAATATAGGTGAAATATTGGATGGAACTTAAGCTTTTAAGATAAATTGAATAAAAAGAACAAAATCATTAAAAACTGCTTGCCATTGTTGCTGATATATTGATAGAGAATTAGTTTATTTTTCTATTGAAACTTTTATGTGGGTTCCATAAAGCATCACACGGAAAAATGTAGGGCTGTAAATCTTATTTTTTACATGATTATTAGAGAAGGATTACAGCGGTATCGTTCTCACTGTTGTTAGATACGTTACTCTCAATCTAACTTGCATCGGGTTGTTCCGCCAGTTAAAAATAATAATTAGATGTATTATTGTTCTGAATTTAGAAAGCTACGATTAAAAATTACTTTTTAAGAATTACGGCATAATTATACAAAAATAATTATGATGTTTTGATTTAATACAATTAATTTTGTTTAATATACATATAGCTTGTAACGTTCTACCTTCCTGCTGTTGTGTAGAACCTTGAGAGGTAGTGACTGCGCTCACGAAGGGTTAAACTGCCCTTTATTAAACTCTTTAACTTATTTACAATGCGTCAACGTGACGATAACATACTACGCCTCCACTAGGACGGTAACTGAAACAATAGAATCAAACTTAAAATAAGAGATATTCACAAATATTAGAACTACACTACAGGACTCATATAATCCTGCAGCCTACAGCGCGAAAATGAGTCTAGTGGCAGCAAGCTAATAGCGGTTAAGCCACGTCAAAACCAGCAGTAACTGCTAAACAGAAATTTGCGTATACGCACGCACTGCAATATCCCGGACTCTATCTTTCTCTACCGGAACGTCGATGTTTAACTTATTCTTCTACTGGTAGAATTTACATTTCTTGCACGCGCTACTAAATTTGAATATTCTGGCACTGACAATTAGGGGAATGAAGGCTTATAGGACACTAACTTAAAATTGACTGGTTATTTAAAATAAATATAAATCCCTACAAGCTAATTTAATTAACTACAGGATTGCATTTACCTTTTTGCTTTAGGTTAAAAAATATCTAAGCACGGTTCTACTTCGAGATGAAGTTGATGGCAATTTTTTATATTGTAATTTGGAATTTCCTTAAATTATAAGAGTTAGGTGAAGTCTAAGACTGAAACGCGGTTTATTTTGTTTAATATCATAGAACAAGTGTTTAATTAAGGTTCCGTATCTCATTTCAAAGAGATTAAAAAACATTCACGGAACTTCTTCATAAGGAGAAATTTATTAAAGAAAAAAGCAGTCAATTAAGCAATTACTAATTTATTATTTTCTTTCTATTTACATAGTTTAAGAAGTATGCTTACGTAAGCAAATTATGTATTAAATTAGTTTTTTATTTGGAGTATCTCAGTCAAGCAAAAATTTGCATTTCATTCCATCCGATATGAATTTAGAAGCGGGTAAACAGCTTCAAAAACAGCAATAATATCATACGCTTAAAAACACGAAAAGAAATTTACGGGCCAGAAAAAATATACTAAGTGTTGTATTTTTCGGAAATAAAAAGCAAAAAAAAAAAAAAACCGCAAAAGTGCATCAACGAAATTTTCCTTTTTACTGGTAAGGAAATTCAGATCTTAAAAATACGTACACAATAACTCAGTGAATCTCTAAAGAATTTAAGGAATTACAAATTACGCAAAAGGGAAAAGACACGCAAAAAAATTATTCATTGTTTTTTTCCCTTTCAAGCAAAAGCAAAATGCATTTCAAACGTAAGACAGAACACTGTTTTAAAAAATCTGATGTGTACGCCACATGACTTCCTTGCACGATATATTAAATTATACGCATTTTTCCTGCATTTCATTTAAACTCATTGAATTGAATTAAATCTACTTCGTCGATAGCGCATCAACCACAATAGAATAAATGCATTCTTTAAAATTCCCTATATTTTTTTACCACAGCGACACTCTGGTGCTAGGTTCACTTATTAGCGTTACATCTCATTCATTTTATTACTCAGAATGCGCAAACGTTATATCATCCGAAGAGTTATCTAATCGCTGCCACATGTTCTATTCAAATACTATATGTAACAAATCTAAAACGATGTATAAAAGAAATGAAACAAACAAACAAACAAACAAAAAAAGAAACAGTTTTTCACGGACGATTCAGCGCTGCTTACCTAATACGCATGCAGTACTCGCAAACATACTCCTCTATAAGGGACAGACTGGTGGCAATGTTCGGTGCCAATATGAAACACTTATTTCCTCGAATTTCGTTAGAGCTGTATTTCTCATTCAATAAATTCTGTTATTAGTTCGGGACAAGGCAAAAATACATAAAAACCTCAAAACAGCTTCATGAAAAAGTGAAAAATATAGAAAAAAAATAAAACACCAAATACAGTTTAAACAACAACTGTACGCCACGGAGCAGGCTTCCGTCCTAGAAATCCATGCGAAATGATGCCTGTTCGGTGGAAGAAAGTTTAAACAACAACTGAAAAAAAAGACAATTTTTACAATTAGAGTTTTTAATCAAAAACAAGCAATTCGACCAGCAGGCAACAAGGCAGATTTTACCGGTGCATAAAAAATTGCTTTTACTCTTGTTCCCACTCGGCAAAAAGACATTGAAGGTGCAGAAACTGAACTAATTCACTATTAAGCTAAGTTTCAGAAGTAAACAAATATAGCTACTATGGTAACCAAAAATTAGGCTTAGCCATACCTAAACAACTTTTAAACTGTTGATAATTCTGCACATATTGCATGAGATTAACTAAAGGCCTTAACCAGAAGATAAGAACAACAGAGTTCGATCATTTTTAAAGCAAAGAATGCACAATTTACCAACATATAAGAATAAAAAGAACTGAGCTCAAGGAGACCAGTAACATACTGGATACATAACTGGATACATATACATATATATATACTTTGGTGCAGCCGATTGCAACCAAAAAGGGAGGTGCACAATTGCATATTATAGCAGTCTTGTACTCAAAATTTCAACGTTCTGAGGCTACTGGTTTTCGAGGTATGCGACGATACATACATACGACTTATGTGCAGACGTCACGAAAAAATATCCTCTGAATCCATTTTAAATCAGTTTTATAATTCGCTTCGAGAAAAGTGTGCTTTATTCAGTCTTTATGTACAGATGTCACGTAAAACCATCATTAAATTGCATTTGATAGGGATAAAATGGATATTTTCGTTGAAATATGATACCATTAATTTATTGTGATTTCAATACTCCCTTTACTTCGTACAAGGAAGTAAAATACATTTCCTTTTGCAGTCCTTTATAGTATTCCAAATTGTACAAAAAATTCTACAACGATTGCATGGCTATATACATGTAAGAAAATAGGTCCCTGTGGTGACTGATTTGGTTACCATATCAAATTAGTATTAAAGTTTCTGCGAATAAAAACTCGGTGAAGGCCTAACTGTTTTTTCCAGCTTTTTGTTTTCGAAATTTTAATACAATGTGCAAAAATATATTCAATTAATAGAGCAAGTTGATAGTTACCGTTTATTATATTTATAAAATAACATAGACCTTCCAGAAGTTTTTAAAAATTTTAATTGTACACCCAAGTTTTAGCGCACCGTAGCCGTAGTATTAAATCCTTAGTTTTAACCCCTTTTGTGTTCATTAATAATCTAGATTCCAAGTACGAAACCTGCAAATCGTTTGTAACACATGCAGGTTTAACTGTGAGTAAGTTTAGATTTAAGTAGTTTTAACTACACAGTCTAGCTAACGAGAACCGGCATATTATAGAAAGTTTTAATTTCCAGATTTTATGGAAATTGGCATTCTGAAAGGAAGTTTTGAAGAAATGTGTATTCGATAAAAAATTCATATATCGAAGAGTATGAAATTTACGAGTAAAAATAACAACAATAATGGATATGAAATATGTGAAACAGAAACAAAATTGTATAAATATCCAATTAATCAGGGATTCAACTACATTCAGCAGTATTCTGCTGTTGATTTGCATCTTTTAGCCATTTTCAATTAATCTCTTGTTAAAAAAATTCACGTTTATATACAGCTTGTTTTTATTAACTTTATTCCAAATTCTTTCAATGTAGCTGTTGATAAGAAAGTAAAACGGATACAAGTGACTTAAAAAAATCGCTAGAAGCTGAATAATATTAGTCCAATATCCTAATAAAGGATTTATTCGAAACTTTAAATGTAAGTATTTGAATATTATTTCATTAAAATCTGATTGGAACAGTAAGAATTTACAACATCGGTTCATTTTTCATTACATAAAGTATAATTTTAACAGCTACTTTGCTTCGAAATATTGTAGAGTCATTAGGATTTATCTGGAAGCAGGAGTGACGAACAATGAGCACCAACTTCGCCGGGAATCGAACAACGGACGTCTCGGTTACGCGTCGAGCGTGCTGACCACTACACCACGAAGGCATGCGAAGGAGCGGCGCGAAATATCTTATAACATGTAAAGAATACATAGTTTGAAAATATTTCTGGAAGCTGTGATCAGATACCGGGAAACAAAATTCTCTTGAAGGAGGAGAAAATGCAGATGAGCCAATGATAATTACTCTAAAGTTGTGAAACGCAGTTGAGAGTCTTCCTTGGGGAAATCTTACTAATCAAGCTTTACGAAAATAAAATAATTCAATGGATTGGAAACAGTAATAGTAAACCAACTATAGACAATTAAGACTTTATAAATTAAAGTATGTTGAATAATCAGGTAGGAAAACAAAAATATCTGATGTACACATTCCCATATTTTAAATAGCAAGGAACTTTAACTAACGTATCACTCCGGTTGATCGTTTGTAAACAAAATCAAATTGTTGTTCCAATAAATAGAAATGTGGTAAATATGGAGTTTTTAGTTATATTTCATTAGCTATGTATATATTTATATAATCTATTTTATTATTATTATTTTACGTTATATATTTTATTTATTATATATTTATTTATTATTAGCCCAAAGGGTGTTAGTCCAGAAAGGAAAATGATTTCGTTTTGTCATTTTACTTCGATTCACTTTCTGCGTAGATTCACTTTTCAAAGTTTTACCACCAAATATCATAGCCCTGTATTATATCTAAAGGAATTAAATAATGAAGAATCTGCATAAATGTATGTATATTTCTCCAAACGTGATAAAACAACGGTAACTACAGCCATCGCATTTTTAATAACGTACGTTTCCACCCGATTATTTACATATGGAAGCCCGAATTTGGAATTTGTTTCATTATCTATTTCACATTTTGTAAAACTTTAACGAATTTTTGATGAATAAACTGAAACGATTTAAAAGCGAGCCATGGCACACACTAAACGTTTAAAAAGCCCCTTTGGGCGTAATTTAAACTCTGAAACTTTTCAGAATTTTTTTATTACTTTATTTATTATAGATTTATTTATTATTTATATTATATATTCATAATTATTTTGCATATTA
>KK115494.1:15045-32179 GCA_000611955.2 Stegodyphus mimosarum
TGTCAATCTGTCAAAACTAGCTTTTGTAAATTTATACACCTTTAATCCAATTTTGCTCCTTTATTTTTTTATTAAAAAAGTACGTTTTATTATGTTGTTGCATGGCATATAATATAACTTATTTTTAATTAAAAAAAATTAAGTGTTTACAATATATTTAAAATAAACGTTTTCAAAAGAGTGTAGAGTCATTAGGTTATTTGGAATCAGGAGATGTGAAAAACGAGCAACGCCTTCGACGGGAATCGAACCACGGACCTCTCGGTTACGCGTCGAGCGTGCTGACAACTACACCACGAAGGCAAGCGAAGAAGAAAGGAGAAATACCTTAAAAGAATATTATAACTTTAATTTTCTTCCATGTAATTAGTATGGTATCAATAAATCTATATTCATTTTGACTTGCATATACATCCATACCGGCGACATTTAGGTATCATTAAGAAATTCTCGTTCAACTGCAGCAATGGTTTATTTGTGTAACAATAGATAATGTTGATTTTCATAAATCTGTTATGGGTTTCAAGTCAAGTACCACTGTCCAGTTTTACCCCAAATTTATGAACTTTGTATACGAATGCAGAGATCTTAAAAACAGAAACACGAATATTTTTGGAAGTTTGATATAAGATTTTTCATAGATGAAAGTATGATTAGTCATGGACGCAAAAACAGACAAACATCATTGTAAAATAAGTAAAAGCGTGTGTCCTTATCATCCAAATTCGTGTTTATTCACCTAAAACTCATGAAATTTTGAGTCGAATACTCTACCTTCCTTATCTCTGCATATAGGTCAGCGGGAGATGAAAAAAAGAAGAATGCCAAAGAAGAGGACTCACACAAAAAGCTACTTCCCATTATGATAGTCAAAACTATTTTTCGGGAATTAAGGAGTACTCATAGTCAAGCAGAATGCGTTTTTTAAATTTTATTATTTTGTTTTATTTATTTGAAAAAAAAAACGGATTATTTGAAAGGAGTGGATATTCGAACTTTATTTGGAGAGACTTAATCCACAGGCAATACTCCAATTAAAGGCTGATGAAATATAATTAAACTGTGAGTACATTTATTTTCTAAGAACTTTTACTTAATCTAATACTTACTTATCTTACTTAATCTATACTTACTTAAGCTACTTTACTTAATCTTACTTTACTTAATCTTTCTAATAACCTTCACTTTAATAAATCTGCAATTTAAAACATGCAATTTTTCTTTCAGTTCCAAACGTGTTGGATTTTAGAACTAAGTATCTCATCTAAAAGTTTTCCAAAAAACGTTCTTCGTTTAGATTCTGAAAATACAAATCTTTGAATTAAAAATGGTAAAAACAAATTATGGGAAGAAGACGCGTAGAGAGCATAATATCAGCTGTTTAATGTATTTAAAGGGGCAGTGACAAACTTGACAAATAGTTAAAAAGAATTTTTCATTTAATGGAACGCCAGAGAAATGCAGAAGCTAATATGTTTCCAGAGAATTGATTTGCCATTAATGTGAAATATTTTGCTACAAAGTAATGTTATGCGTGCTCATTCATCAATACTTCCATAAATGTTCTTAACTTATTTACAGCAGAATAATTCAAATAAGCAAAAGAAACGTTGAACGACATGTAAGTACAGAGAAGCTTTAGAAGAGTACATTGATGACAATGTGGATGCTAAATTAAGAAAAGCAAAGTTTTTATTTATAGAGGAGATATATTGTAAGGTATTTCTCCCGCCTTCTTCACATGTCTTCGTGGTGTAGTTTTCAGCACGCTCGACGCGTAAGCGAGAGGTCCGTAGTTCGCGATTCCCGGCGAAGTCATTGTTCATTTTTCATCTCTCTTGCTTCAAATATCCTAATGACTCTACAAGTGGCGCCCGAACATAAAAGGTGGTTGATGATGATTCTCCAACACCGGGATTTGGCGATTGGGTCCCGAAAATCGCAGTTCCCCTTTGTTCATAAGGTATTTCTTCCGCCTTCTTCGCATGACTTCGTAATGTAGTGGTCAGCACGCACGACGCGTAACCGAGAGGTCCGTGGTTCGATTCCCGGCGAAGGCATTGCTCATGTTTCATCTCTCCTGCTTCAAAAATCCTAATGACTCTATAATATAACTTTCTCATATTAGTCTAAATTCATATTCATCTAGTATCCTATAAAAATGTTTTGCTACTCCAACTGGGATCCATTGGAGAAATCTATTGGAATATATCTATGTTATATCTATTGGAAATCTCTATTGATAAACCATAATGGTTCAAATTTGAACCCTTTGAGATTTTCTTGATTTATTTTCTAAATTTTCTCATAACTAGTATTTCCAACTACGTTAAGGGCACAGAAGTGAAAAAAGCGTGTCTCCTTAAAAACACAATTTTTATTTCAAAGGTATATCATATCATTTTAATAGGATTTCTACAGTGATCAATAAATAATAATAATTGCACGGGTCGTAGTAATAAAACATTTTACTTACTCAGTTCTTTCTTGATATCCAACCAATTTATCGGTGAAAATTCAACTTTCTTGCTATCGACGTCATTATCTAGTTGTGGACCTTCATATTCTGTAGAGGCTAGAAGTTCCACAATTTCAGCCTCTCTGAGTCCAAAACTGGTACATGTCAAGTATGTTGCAATTTTTCTGATTGTCTCTACTCCATATTTGTTTTCGAGATCTATCAAAAATATGTTCACAATTTCTTCTATGCTCAGTGGCACGTCTTTGTCATTTAAGCTTTTGTAAGATGGCCATCGCTTGGCTAAACTTGAGAGCAGTTTTACATATAGCGGGCTCACAGATTTGTCACTTATTCTTTGCTTCACTATCTGCCATTGATCTGATGTTAACACATGTTTGTTATCTTTTAAGTTTGACTGCATCATACTTAGTGCTGATTGGCCATTTAGAGATGATATGTACACGAAATTTTCACTGGTAGATATTCTGGTTTTCAGCAAACCAAGAATTTTTTCCTCCTCTAAAATGATGTGAACATTTGGTGGCAAATTCCATGGCAACCATCCCAAGATAGATGCCTGGTTATTTGGTGCGCATCGCAAAGAATGGAGATTGTCGAGCACAATAACAAGATCGTTGTCTTTGGCTTCAACGAGTTTAAGAAGGTCCTGAAACCATATACTGAGTTTCCCAAGCTCGAAGCTGTAGTGCCTTGGTGTTATTTCAAAACCAAAAAGTAAACTGATGTGTAAGCACAAATTTCGAAGAAGTTCAGGTGTAAATGAAGTGCACGGACTTCGACCGACATGGCGAATTATCCTGACCACATCATTTCCGAGCCACTCGGGAGAGTACATGAATACCTTAAAAACAAAAGCGAAGATGGTATAATAAAAAGGTGGTTCATTTTGTGTATAGTTAATCTGAATGAATTTAAATTCAATTGCGATAAAGACATACAAGCTTTTGTTTACAAGAATATACGAATAAATTATGGGAAGTATAAATCTATATTTTTGTTGCTATAAGAATTTTTCTGGGATCTAAATCTATGGGGCATGGGAGATAAATTCCTTTACAAAAAAAGACAAGAAACAGGAAGGTCTTTTGACTCATTATGGAATACGAATCAGTGAGTAGCAATTTACCAGTATACTAGATATATAATGATACAAGCGCACCTGTGAGAGTAGTGTTGATTTTCCTGATCCATCTTGACCGCAAACAATGACAGGTGAATGTCTTATGCATGTATCATCCTGTCCCAGCATCAGATTTTGGATCTGAAGTAAAGGTCCACAGTCGCTGTCTAAGGATTGTGAAACTCCGAGGACTCTCAAGTGTTGCCTGCTATTGCTCAAATGACTTTGTGACTCTCTTACTACTTCCTTGAAGACAAAAAAAATACAGTTAGTAGAATACAAGCAATTTCTTAAATGAAGTCGATTATAATCTACCGCAATAAAGAGAAAATCACAATAACACAAATTGCTTGATGTTTCTTCCCCTCGGTGCATGGAAAGTTCTGTTTACGTTATAAAGTAGAGTTTATAAATATTTGAAATACTTGGCACAGAAGCTTATACGGTTAGTTCCTCATAAATGCATCCTTGTCTAAGCAGATAATTCTGGTCTGCTTGATCGTTTACAATTAAACACATCGGTCAAAACAACGCCCCCAACAGAGGAGTGATCTACACGGGGACTTGACAGCTTAGTTGAATTTATGTTTAACTGCTACGGTAACTGTAGCTCAGAATTACTATGGAGAATGATTTGTTTTTGACTGTACTCAGTTATTAAAATGCATATTTAAAGGATACAGTACATTGGACATCGGAACTGTACATGGGACAAAAGGCAGGTGAATTTTTGATGATTTTTAATACTTCACACGAATATTCAGAGTATTCTCATTAACTTAATTATATTAAAAAACAAATGCAGGGTTAATCTACTAAAATATATGGAAGATTTCAAAGCTTTATAGAAACAAGAATTTTAATGGCATGGCTGAAATACGTACACCGTTAGAAAAATACATTCTACAAATGTGTATACACATATCTTTTGTAACATGATAGATAACAGTGGGAAGAATCTGATCATCAAATCAGGTTCTTCCCACACAACGCTCACCATTTACATACCGACAGCTTTCAGGTTTGATGCGTTATTTTAGCCGTTCAAATGTCTAGAATGGGGGAGAGACGAAATGTTTTGAGTCAAACATCTTGGTAGACTATATACCACAGCCATATTCTGGTATGCGGAAGGGCGAATCCAATTCCGAGTCAGATTTTCGACTCTACCGTGTTCTCTTAAACTGCGCAGTTTAATGGAAACAAAATTTGTTTTCCTGTGTCAGCCCACAATTTTTTTTCCTATCTGATTTACGGAAGCAATACTCGACCAATATCAAGAGGGCTCACGTGATTCTAATATTAAGAAACAAACGTAAAAAGGAAGTTTTACTCTAGAAAATGGTCATAATGCTTACTAATAAAAAATAAATATTTTTCGATTTATAAACGTTTAATCTGGAGTATATACAGGGAGTTTTGCTTCACTCAGCGGAATCGCCTGGAAGTACAATTTCTCAAATGCGAAGACTGAAGTAAGCACTGTCTCACCCGCGTGGCTTCTCGATCACATCTGACTAGACACTTCAACCGAAGCTACATTTTCATGGTTTTCACTTGAAATTTCTTGCTTTGCTTTTGGCCCACTGTCTCAAGATGTTGGCTGGTGTTACAGAAGTGAAGAGAGAGGTGACCCGTCACCTCTCTCTTCACTTCTGTTCATCTAGTTGCTTCTAACCTACATTAGCCATGCATCCTCTCAGACATCACCTCAGCTAGCGGGGACAAATTGCGAAAATATGCACAATAATCTCAGCATGTAGTGGAACCCGGAACTCAGCGTAGGAGCTTAGGAGTCGTTAGTGGAGCATGTTTGCCGTCAGACTACTTCGTTGTTAAGTGACTACGCTTGGCCGTATTTTACGTGCCTGCTGATATTCTCCGGCTAATTTAACTGAGGGACAACTACGTTAGGTAATTGTGTACATCTTCGAACACGTCAGTTTAGTTTAACTTTAGATTAGTTTCTTATCTGTCTTATCTTGAGTTTAAAGCCCAAGTGGAGGCTTTTCTGCAACCCCGAGAAGGGGCCAACTGTTATTATTTCTTTAAGTGAATAAAAGGGGATTTAAACCCTTTTCTGATCTTCGTCGTTTTCACAATTGAAATCAGCGATAAGTCGCTACATAGTTCAATCACTGTTCAATCTACGTTCAGCAAAGTAGTTAGGAACATTACAAATTATTAGCAATTATGATACAAACCATTTTCATGGTATGATACAACTTGCCACTTCGTGAGGAATTTTAACTACTTATTATTCTTCAGAAATATACTCACAGTTTTTTATTGCAGTTTAATAGCAATAACTTGTAGAGATATTAGGTATTTTTGGAGCAGAAGAAGGGACAAATGAGCAGTGCTCTCGCCGGGACTCGAACCACTGACCTCTTGAATACGCGCCGAGTGTGCTGACCACTAGACCATGAAGGCCGGGAGAAATACCTTATATACCCTCCCTTTTAAAGGGTGACTGAGGATTAGGGGACCCAATCGCCAAATCCTGGTGCTGGATAATAATCATCCCCCACCGATTTTAGTTCGGGCGCCACTGTAGAGACATCAAGTATTTTTGGAGCAGGAGAGGACACACATGAACAATACCCTCGCCGAGACTCGTATCACGGACCTCTCGCATACGAGCCGAGTGTGCTGGCCACTACACAGCGAAGGCATGCTAAGGAGGTGGGAGAAATACCTTATAACCTTTTCAAACTTGCTTTGAATTCGTAAGTGAAGCATATTCCAAATCATGACATTTTTTAACAATGTGCTTGGCATAATTTGAAATACATAAATGATATTTTAATTTCATTGAAATTCTTGCTTCTCCTGCTTTCCAAACTAAGACAAGAAATGACTGTGATAAAGTGAAAACTACACTATGGCGTGTGCTCTCGCTTCTAGATTGCATTATACAAAGTAAGCAGCGAAATTGCTCTTGGAATTGATTCTTACTAATTGAATTGTATCGAAATTTATTCTTTTTTGCTTATAATTGAAACTAATTGTTACTTATTACTGGAGACATACATGAAGATATTTGGAATGTCATAAAAAATTTTGAATACAGTGACTTTACGTGATGTTCCAAATTTCAACTATTCTTTGCTTTCGATATGACGTTTTATTAGTATTTATTAGTATTATGTACTAATAGTAGAGCTTACAATTTTTAAGTAATAATCTCTGATTTGAAAATCTGACGTTTTGCTTGAACTACAATAAGAAATCTTGAACAAATGCAGTAACAAGACCATTCGTACTGATGCAAAGAATTCTTTTCAGAGTTGTTGTTGTTTATCCCCTTGGGACAGAAAAGCCTACACCAAGTCCAAGAGACCTTGATGCACAAGTAAATAACTGTTTGCAATAAAGAAGCAGCTAGAGCATTTGGAAGCATTACGTTTCCGGATGTCTGCAAACTCTTGAAGTGTTACCAGTCTTTTATTCATCTGAAGTTCCAGTTTATTAACGTCGGAACCACTGCTCCACATTACAACATCCTGAGAAAAAAGTGCGAATTCACAAGGATAGATGCTTTTTCCTATCCCTGAAATAAACAACAAAAAAAGGATGGGGCTCAGTACAGAACCTTGGGGAATTCCCTGATGCATTTTGAAAAACCCTTGGTGGGCTGTCTTGTAATTTCACACAGAAATTACGGTAATTCAAAAAGTTCGAGATCCAGGACAGTTCGTTCGAGAGTTCAACTCCAAATGTAATTGTAATTATTGTATTTACAAAGAAAGTTTCAATCTTTTCTGTTATAGGAAAAGCACATGTGAAATGGTTTGCTTCAGAAAAATATATGATCGAAGGTAAACATTTGATTCATCGGAGAAACCGAAATAAATATGACAAAAAAATTAACAAATATTGTTGCCTTTTCGCCACTTTTAAATAAAATATGCGTTTCTTATCTATAAATGAGTTCTTGATTTCTTTAAAACAATGTTCTATTTCAGTTGTTAACCCGCGAGAACTCGCACCGGGTATGACATGCCCGATCCATTTTCATTCAATGGTTTTATTACTTTTTTCTTATCGAATTAGGCCAGAATTTCGTGTAGCTTTATTTAAGGTTACATTCTTTCAGCAGGGCAAAAACTAGTTCTGCTCTAAAAATAGATTTTGAGAAACAGGTGTCGAGGGTGTGCCATACCCGTGCGAGTCCTCGCGTGAGTTCGTCACAACTGATGAAAAACTAGAACCTTTTCGGGGACGGTGCGGATTCAGGCAGTATATGCTCAAAACGCCTTCTAAGTATGGCATCAAGATATTTGCACTAGTAGATTCTAGAGTATTTTGTACCTGGAATATGGAGATTTATGCTGGTAAGCAACCCAATGGACCCTTCAAAATAGACTGTAGTTCGAAAGCCATTGTGATGCGGTTGATGACACCGCTTTTCAATTCTGGACGCAACTTGACAACTGACAGCTGGTATACGGGATATGAGCTAGCACAAGAACTTTTGAAAAATAAAATTACAATGGTTGGAACACTTAGACAAAATAAAAGAGAAATACCGGCTGAATTTTTGGTGAAAAAGGCGTTGTACTCTTCAGTCTTTGGATTTCAAAAAGAAACAACAATTGTTTCGTATTCTGCAAAAAAGAACAAAAATGTAGTATGCTGTCCACAATGCATACTGATGACAAAATAGACGAAACCACCATGGAATTGAAAAAGCCAGATATCATTACGTTTTATAATCGTACGAAAGGAGCTGTGGACGTTGTGGATGAAATGGCTGCAGCATACACTACAGCAAGGATATCAAATCGTTGGCCAATGTTTATTTTATTTTCAGTGTTGAATGTGGCTGCTATTAATGCCAGGATTTTGTTAATGCTCACCAAAAATCCTCACACACAGTTCAAAAACAGGCGTTTCTTTTTGAAAACATTGGGACTGGTTCTCTCAGAACAACACAGAAACCGCAAACCTCAAGGAAAAACAACTTATCCAAGCACTTTTAAGGAACTGGAGATCACTAATATTGAACCACCTGCAACAAAACTCAAAGCAAATTATAAACGATGTGTATTTTGTCCATGTAATAAGGACAGAAAATCAACATTTATGTGCCAAAAATGTGAAAAAACCCTCTCTGTTGAACATCAGTATGTAGTTTGTCAAAATTGTCTTTGAATACGTAAGTATGTTATTAAATTCACTAAAATTCTTCAATTTATTTTTTTGTAATATATAATTACATAAAGTTTGCTTATAAGCAGTATTAATAGATATCTAAATAGCAGAAATGAACTAGGGTATGAGATACCCGGCGCGAGTTCTCGTGTTTGAAAATAGGTGCGTGTTCTCGCGGGTTAAATAACCTAAAAAACATGTTTATTCAGTTTCAAAACTTTTGCAAACTATACTGTTGTGTAACGAAACTCATCTGAAATATTGCCTTATATTCTATGACAGATGCTTTAGAACATACAATAAAATTACACAAAATAAATATTTGGCTTCAATATGAATCCTTTCAATCTGAAATGTTTAGATGGTCATTTTACCTGTATTGGCTTCCTGATGCGTGGTGGGAGGTTCTGCCAGTCTGGAGTAGTGGCTAATAAGTCTTCGTTTACAAGTGATTTGATGTTAGTGAATACTGAATTTCCGAATTTCTCCAGGTAATATCTGTGTTCAGAATAACTGGAGTCGAGACCACCTTCTTTCCATGGCACACTGTGGAGTTTCAATAAATTTTCTTAGTTAGTACAGCTTTCCAGGAAACATAATGCTTATAGCAAAGGGCCTAACGACCCTTAAACCATAAAAAAATTCGAAAACATTTTGAAAAACATTATGCATTTTAACTTGAGTTCTGCTTATTTCAAAAGTGTATAGAGTAAAAATATTACGTATAATTTAGAATATGTCATTAAAAAAATCACACACGAGGTAATTATTCTTCTTGATTAAATTTCACTTATGTAAACAAAGGAATCAGATGACACTCATGTAATTTTGTTTGTATAAGAAATATTACCCCGTTCATAAATATGCATTATAGTTTCCTAACTGCATTGAAACTATAAAAAAAGGACTATCTTAAAGTAAAAAACAGCCATCGAATAATATGAATTTTACTATCATAAAATCATAATGATGATAAATTTTATAGTGAGAGAAAAATTCCCTTTTATCTCAAAAAGTTTCTTAAAATTCTATTGAAAATATGTCCATGAAATTTGTGTCATAGTAACCATTACTCTACATTTTACTCAGCCTGAGCTGCGGCATTCTATTGACGTTTTTCAGCTTTAGACAGCCAATATATATATCAAAATATAATGAATAATTTAAATTTAGTATATATTTCATAAAAAAATTGAAAAACCATATAAGACTCTTAACATTTTTAGTTAAATTTTATTCTTGTACACTCTTAAATAAATAAAAAGAATTCTAAAACACAGTTTCGTATATGTGCAGATTGTAACTCAACTGGCGTTGAAAAAAAAGGAAAATTAACATTTTAACTTTTATTTTTATTAATATTTGTTGCATTTATGAGCAATAAAATATTTAGTTAAATTACAATAGAAGAGAAACACGCCAATGTGACAATCAAATTCGCTAAAACGACCTTGCATTTGGCGTAGAAAAACACTCAGTCGATTTCGAGGGCAGCTACAGGTCCCACCTCATCAGGAGAACAAAATATCTAGAAAGGGAAAGCAACCTCAGTAACGGCTTTTTTATAATCTCGGTTAGAACCACGCGCGAGGAGGCAACGCCATCTATCGGTAAAAATAATAATCAAGAATTATGTTAATAGAATTTTAAAAGCGCTAGGAAGGACTGGATTAGACTTAATATCATTCACTGAACATGCAAAATTTTTGTGAATATGAAAAGCCTCAAGAAAATCCAGTTCACTGACGGAAGAAGCTTTTCGGATAATTTTTGCAGAACAAAAGTCAAAATTATGATTAAATTTCCAACTATGATACGCTATAAAAGACTTGTTAATTTCGCCCTTTCGGACATAAGATTCATGTTCCTTAATACGAAACTTTAAAGCTCTTTTTGTTTGGCCAATATATTTACGCCAAATGCAAGGTTGTTTTAGCGAATTTCATTTAGTTAAATATTAATATTAAATTAATGATGGAATATATATTAAATACGTTTAGCAAAATTTTAAAATCCTATTAGAGTATGGGAAAAAGTGAGATGAGTTCTCCAATTCAATTAAGAATGTTACGATACCTTTCATTTTTATAAAGTTTATTATAGACATCATGAAATTTGACTTCTTGTACATTAAATTCCAGGATTTTATAATGCTGTAGAAAATTAAACTGTTTATATAATGACGTGATTCCACCTATGTATATATCTAAAGTACCTTCTTTAAGCAATTTACGCCAAAACATATTGCTTCATTTCTATTACTCCTGTGTACGAAGTAAATGAAGTATAGTAATCCCGAAAAATTCTGAATCATATTTCAACGATAATATCCATTTTGACCGCTATCGAATGCAATTTAACGATGTTTTTGCGTGACATATGTACGTAAGGACAGAATAAAGGATTCTTTTTTCTCCCAACTGATTATAAAATTGATTTAAGATGGATTCAGAAAAGAATTTTTTCGTAACGTCAGTACGTACGTACCTACGTCCGTATGTATGTATCTCGCATAACTCGAAAAGGAGTAAAACTGCACCGTTGAAATTTTGTATATAGGACTACTATAACGTGCAATTGTGCACCTCCCTTCTTGGTGGCAATCGGATGCACCAAAAGTATGTATATATATATACCCAATCTGTTACTGGCCTTTGTGAGGTCAGTAATTTTTTTAATTTTTAAAAAAATTCTAATTTTTTTAAGAATTAAAAATTTTTCTAATTCTTAAATGTTTATACATTATGCATTCTTTGCTTTAAAAATGCTTGAATTATGTTGTTCTTGTTTTCCGCCGGTTAAGGTATCTATGCCTTTAATTAATCTGCATGCAATAATTGTAGAATTATCAAGGCTGTGCGGCTAAGCCTGATATTTTTTTACCAAAACAGCTATATTTGTTTACATTTCAAACTTAGCAGAATACTGAATTAAGTCAGTTTCTGCACATTCAGTGTCTTTTAACCGAGTGGGACTAAAGGTAAACTTTCAGTTTTGTGTATTGAAAAATCGGCCTTCTTACCTGCTGGCCGAATTGCTTGCTTTTTGGGTAGAAGCTGTAGTTTTAAATGTAAAAATTGTTTTTTTAATTGTTTTAACTGTTTTAAATGAAGATATTTTGAGGTTTTATGTATTTTTGCCATTGCGTCATTAGTGCGAAGGGAGAACTGAATTAATCGAAAAAGAAATCTATCTCTAATGAAATTGAGGAATTAAGTTTGAATAAAATGCAGCAAGAAATGCTTGTAATTTAATATTCTGTACCAGAATTCATGTGGTGTCTGCATCAGATGTAATTTTTTAGCCTTCGTTCCCATGACTGAAATCGCATATTTCGGCCAAAATGCGCTAAATGCTGTAAAATTAGGAAAAAAATTCTAAACGTAAAGTTGGGCGTAATTTTGAATAAATCTGTTATTTTGGGGGAAAACAAATCTGCTTCCGAAAATATGTGATATACCCTATAAATCACTAGATTTTTTTTTTCAAAATCTATAGCAACCTAAGTTTGCGCTTCTTTACCTAGTTTTAAATTTTATATTGGAGAGTTTATCTTATCTCTTTAGAGTCAACTTAAGTTCCTTCAATGCGAAGAAAGACCAATATCCTATTCCCTCAAAAAACGTAAAGGGTTTCTATAAAATTGATTGAACATTTCTTTATTTATAGCATGTTTCACGTTTTTAAGCTGATGATATTCTGCTCATTTGCAGGAGTACAGGATTCCGATGCATTTCATTCAAGAGACTTGTAGCCCATGTAATGTCCTCTCGGAACTTGGCCGTGGTGTACAGATTTAGAAGATTTTTCCCCCTCCAGAGAACATACTATCACAGCTTAAGCACACAATAGTAGGTCTGTTACCTTCGTGAGGTTGTAATGTAATGTAACGTAGCTTGCAACACGTAAGAAATAATCTTTAATTTAATTAGCCAATGGTATGCTTTCTTTTCTAGTCTAGCGATTCATTTTCATTTAGTAATTACCCCTTTTGCTACAATAATCTTTATCTTTTTATCTTTCTAAATATTTTATCTCTCTAATAGAGAACTTTATATATAATATTAAGCTTTGCCTATTATTATATATAAAGTGGTAGAGACTTCTATGATCGCCAAGCAGTTTTGCCAAAGCATTACAGAACCTTGGCTTATGTTAACTACTGAAAAAATTAAATATTGATCTAAAAAAACAAACAAATGTTTCTCAAAATTTATGTTTCAGTTAGTTAACTGTGCGTAAATGTTTTACTAGCATTTTAAATGGAAATGTAGCAGTAAATTTAATAATGGAATATATATTTTTCAATAAACAAAGAGACAATAATACTTGATGTTACATGTAAAGAATTGAAATTGAGAAAGATGTAGGTGTTAGAATTTTGCTGCAGTGAAGATCACGGTATTACAAGTTAAAATGAAGTGTGACTGTGATAATAAATTAAAAGCACTAAAATGTGATGAAAAACTTTGCACTTATAAGGTTAGCTAACATTGTATTATGACCGCAATAACCATAAATTAAACATATGCATGCAAGATGAGATATGTGACCCATCATAGGAACATTAATTAAATAACTGGCAGAATAAGGAAAGCCTGAAGCAAAGTGATGATAAACTATACAACATGTAACATCAATTTTATTTCTTGTATACTAGCATGATTATTTTCTTGAGTAATATCAGAACACAAATAAATTAGCCAGATTAACAAAACCGTTTTGCTGATGAATACACATTGTCGTAAGCAGATCTACCCAAAAAACGTACACGCGACATAGGTTAGATGACCTCACTACTGTAGACGCAAAATCGCTGCAAATTAATCCGTGAACATCCGTTTAAAAAAAAGGTCCTGATAACGCAAATCCGTGAAACAGTTTTGAAGAGTACCAGTTCTACCGGAGATTATAATCAGTTACTTGAAAACAATAGTAAAGCTCGTTAACGCAAACATTTCCGATGAGCCACGTGGTGGAAGAAATATAACTTTAGTGAAGCTATCAATCAGGTTTATCTCTCTCACAAAAAATTATAGCAGTTATCTTCAATAATCAGGATTTTGAAAGAATCTTACAGTTATCCAGGTAGTCCATATACATGTCACGAAAATCCGCATGGCGTAAAAAGGTAGCAGGAGAGAACAACTTCATGGCATTTCAGCATGGCGGTAAGCGAAAGAACAGGGCGAAACTCCGTCCTTCACCGTGGAACTCCTGCACAGAAGACAACCCAAGACCGGCTTAGAAGATTCCGAGTTTAGAAAATGACCGAAACCATTTCGGAAGGTATGGCTGCAAGAAACGTTACAGGTGGACTGTTCATTGATATAGTTAAAGCTTTGATAGAGTCTGGCCATACAAATTACACTTTCTGGGTTTCCCAGACTACATCATAAACATTACTAATTCCTACCTAACAGGTAGACACTTTGTCGTTCACGTATCAGGAACAAACTCTACTTCACATCCTATCCTTGCAGGCGTCCAGCAGGGATCCTTGCTCGGACCTAGATATTTTAATATCTACGTGAATAACATTTACAGCACACACGACAGAACACTAGCTATGTATGCAGACGATACAGCGATCCTTGCACAAAGAACATTCATTGGTCCAGTTATCCAACGACTACAAAATTACATATACTCACTGGAGATTTGGTTCAACAAATGGAAAATCTTAGTAAACATGGAGAAGAAAAAAGCAGTCCTGTTCACCAGAAAGACCAAAATTAGAAAGAATCTGTTCTTCTACAATACCAACGTTCCATGGGCCAAGCAAGTCCTTTATCTTGGGGTGATCCTCAATAATACTCTTACATGGTCCCCACACATTACTTCCATTATACAGAAGTTCCGAGTTCGTAAAACACAACACTATCCCTTAATTTCTCGAAACAGTGTATTATCCGTAGACAATAAATTACTTATTTAGAAGTCCATTCTCAGACCATTACTTTGCTATGCAAGTCCAGTTTGAGCCCATACTAGAAAAACAAACACACAGAAACTTCAGGTCTGCCAAAATAGTGTACTTAGACAGATCATTAATACTGAATGGTACATAAGAAACAATAGAATCCACGAGGAACTTGACATGGAGTTGCTCGGGACCCATTACTATAAACTTGCTAAAACGTTTTGTAACAAGCAGCAACTTATTGACAACTCCAGTACAAAAATTTGTAACTATGATTATAATGATTTAAACAATATGGACAGGCCCCTGGTCCAGTTAAATACCTGAATTATGTAAACCTCACCTTTTTCCTTCATACCTCTAGTTGCTATGTGCCATCATTTTACTGTATCCCTGTATTATATGTCTGTATTTGTGTTTCTATATATATGTTAAGATAATTATCATTTTCTATCATGCGTTTGTTTTGTGTAATTTTTTCATATTACTTATTAATGTGGATTCGGGCTACTAGTATTTGCACTAGCTTACCATGTGATATCCCATTTGACCAGCTCAACAGCCTCAGGGCCTAATCTAATTAACAGCTCATTAACTTCCTAGTTCAACTTTTGCTCATATCTGTTAGTTTTCAATGTGCAATTGAGCATATTAAATTTATGCTTTCACTCTTAATATATATATATATAAATTATATCCTTAATTGATAGGTCAATCATATATCAATCTACTAACTTATTCTACAAGGGGTAGAGCCTAGGCTCAGGTACCCTGGTGTAGCATACACCGTTCCACAGGGGAGTAGAAAATTCCTTCAAAGGTTGCCTTGATACGATGACGATTAAAAACGATGTGATAAAACAGAGTGCAGGGTTACTTGCACAGTAGGACTGGTAACTTAATGAAGATAAAATATTATCTTTGGTTATTAATCTCGGGAAACCCTTTCCTAATGATCATCTTCTGTATATGACCACATGAGTTGTGAACAGTACTTTTTAAGAACACAAATAAACATCGGTGCTGATGATTAGAATGTTATTCTGTCTGACTGCACAGAAACTAACTATCGTAAATATTAACTCCGAAATCGTGAAGGCAGTTAAGCGACATAATCGAACACAGATGGTTGAAAATGAAGTTTTTTATTAGTTTTTCAACCTATTTTTACAATTCCGTGTATTAACAGAATAATATCCAGGACTTGCGGGATTATATAAAAGTCAAATTAAAATTTAAGTACGAGATTCACAAAACAGTTGCGCCTTATAAGTTTTGGGTCAGGCCTTTATGCGAGCTAATGTGGCTAGCAGAGCTAACATCGAATGCAAATAAAATCAGAAACTCGGAGAAAATAGTATCGAGACTGTAAGCGAATGTGTCCAAAGACTCTCCCTTAAACTCAAAATCTCTGTATTTGTATATATTAACTAATTCGCATCCTGGTGAGAGCCGGCAAAAGTAGAAGTGATAGTAAATGCAAAAAAAAAACAAGGCAATTGCTTATACGCAAAACAAGGCTTATACGCTTCTCATTTGGTTCCAGAGCAAATCTTGACTCATCAGTAAACATGACATTGCTCCAGTCAGACATATCCCAATTGACATGTTCCCGGCACCACTGTAATCGTGACCCTCTTGATTGGACGGATAAAGAAACACAAACTCGAGGTACCCGGGCGCACAGTCCACTCATATGTAATCATCGGCGTACAGTAGCTGCAGATATCGCCTTACCAATGGCCGATGTAACCATAGATGTCACACGTGTGGAGGTCGCTCTGCGATTCAGCTTGGCTACAATAGCGATATATCGATCTTCCGCGAGGGTTGTAACTCTTGGGCGACCGGCTACGGACCTTCAGACAACTGTCTGAATGGTTTGGAATTGTTTCCCTAAACGTGAAATTACAGAATGATGAACGCCGAAGAAAAGAGCAACATCTGTGATCGACTGTCCTGCTTCAATGTGCCCCACAGCAGGTCAGCGCTCAGAATCTTCCATTCGTCTTCTGAAAGTCATAGAAACACGTATGTCTTGAAAACAAATTGTACGAAAGCTTTAAACACCTTCTATCAGCATTTACAATGAACTTCTGTAACCTTTCATAAAGCTGGCTTCTTATAAGACTACTTTTTTTGCACATTTCTTGACACGAAAGCGCGATTGACTGTTACCTAACATATTTGTATACTTCCATCTAGTTCTGCAGCGAATTGCATCCTCTTCAATTCTGATTGGCTTCCGGAAATTAGCATTTTTCTCTCCGTGCTTAACTTTTGGAAGTGAGTGTACCTACGTTTTATTAATTGTTATATATAAATCTAACATATATCCTAAGTCGCGCTTTCGAGAAATAAAAACGCAATTTGAATTTCGTCTATCGTCCCAGTAGAACGGGAGATTAGAACTGTCCCTTTTTTTTTTTTTTTTTTTTTTTTTTTTTTTTTT
>KK115494.1:34494-47988 GCA_000611955.2 Stegodyphus mimosarum
TTAAAACCCTTATTTATTTATTCAGAGGAACTAAACAAACATTTTTAAGTCATTTATAATGCAAAATAAAGACATGTTAATCCAAGTCAAATAAAGACGTCCTAATCCAAGTAAATCAATTATTCAATGCAGTTTCGTTGAGTCAAATGTTAAGACTTGGTAAATATGCGCTTTCTTTATTTAATCGTTAAATAATCCGACATATATTTCTTATTATTCTGCTTCTATTATGACACCTCTGAACATTGTAAACTTTTATTACTTCAAAAAAAGATTAATGTCTAATTATTCCCGCCACCATTAATTGTATTACGCTGGCATTTATTTTCATGTTGTAGGGATTTATATTTATATTAACCAGTTAACTTAAACCAGTTAATTTACCATAACCAGCTAATAACCAGTTAATTTTAATTTTAAGTTACTTTCCTATAAGCCTTCATTCCCCTAATTGTCAGTGCCAGAATATTTAAATTTAGTAGCGCGCGCAAGAAATGAAAATTCTACTTGTGGAAGAATAAGTTAAATATTGACGTTCCAGTAGAGAACGGGAGAGTCAGGGAAATTGCCGTGCACAGACGATAAATACGCAAACTTCTGTTTAGCAGTTACTGCTGGTTTGACGTGGCTTAAGCGCTATCATCTTGCTGCCACTAGACTCATTTGCGCGCCGTAGGCTACAGGATTATATGAGCCCTGTAGTGTAATTCTACTATTTGTGAATATCTCTTATTTTAAGTTTGATTCTATTGTTTCAGTTACCGCCCAAGTTGAGGCGTAGTATGTTAGTGTCTAGTTGACGCATTGTAAATAAGTTAGACTTTAATAAACGGCAGTTTTAACCCTTGAGATGTCTCTCAAGGTTCTACACAACAGCAGGACAGTAGAACGTTATAAAGTATCTAATTAAAAATATTCTCTTTCTCTAATGCTTTTTCAGGACTGTTATTTGATGTTACATTTGGAATATTATGTGATGCATACGTAGAGTATCAGCTTAGCGTATTTGTGTGAATGGTATACTTTTATTTTATTTACATATTTCGTCTATGAATGTTTAATCATATTCAGGCTTACAAGTTAATTAGGAAAAAACTCCGAAAGTAGTATTCCCCATAAGGTAAACACCTAGCTCAATTTTTTACGGTTTATTGGTAGAATAAAAAGAGAAAGCTATCTCCTCTTAAGTTAGTATAGAAGCTTGGTAGTGATATGTATTTAAGGAAAGATGCCTGTGTAGAGGATTCTCTAAGGAAAAATGACCTTAAGCATTACTTCTTGATGAATATTTTTCACATGCTCAGGCGTTTATCAACTATTATATAGCCAGTTAAATAATCATAAGTATAAAAATCTGAAAAAAGAGAGAACTGAGTTTGTTCTTAATATATTATAAAAATGGGAATTTGAGAAAAATGGATTTGTCTCCATATTTTCTTGCAATTACTTTTAAAATCAGGTAAATCATTTAGAAATGTAAGTGGCAGCATCCATCTCTGGGACGACAGGTGACAGGTGAAAGAGGGTCCGGGCACCCGGGCGGCTAACATAGACTAATTGTCCGGATTCCGCAACTGTTTAGTGCAACACCCTCGGTGCCCCACAAGGAACGGATGGGGAGTTTATTAAGATGCTACATATGCCGATGAAGACATTAGACTGTAGTACATTCTACACATTGCTACACAGATATTAATTAACTAAAAAATATATACTAAATAAATGAAATTTCAGAGATAAATACGAATGCTGAAACATATATTAAATACTAATGCAGACATTATACAGATACATAGACGCTAAATACTCTATCATATACTACACAGATATTAAAATCGAATGTTGACACAGCTTCGAAATGCTAATGTGAGTTGTTACACAAATCTACAGATACTAAATACACTACTACATACTACACAGATACTAGATACTGATATATATATATATATATATACTCAGATACTATATTATACTGATAAATAGATACTATATATATTATTATGTACTACACAGATATTAAGTGCGGATGCAGACAGATTCGAAATATTAATGCAAGACATTTCTCAGATACACAGATATACGGATACTAGCCCAGGTACACAGATACGATAAGATACGAAAGAACTCAGATAGACAGGTACTAAATACAATATTACACAGATGTTAAGTAAAAATACGCTAATAAAAGTCTTTATATAAATCCACAGGTACTAAATATACTACTACATATTACACAGACACTAAATACTGATAGAGATACACAGATACTAAAATATATTGGTAAACAGATACTATATACACTATTATTTACTACACGGATATTAAATGCGAAAGCAGAAGCAGATTCTAAATACTAATACAAGACATTACTCTCTGGGAAGATAAACATATTTAATCAGAAGTCAATAAAATTTCAAAATTTTTTTGCACGGACATAACTTTTCCTCTTATCCAAGACTAAATTGACTTATGTTACTTGTGTTACTTTTGACGTGTAATTCTTCTATGTAGTGTTTTTATTTTTATTAATTATTTTGTTAAATGTAAAGTTTACATAGCTCTCTGGTTATATATTTAATTTTATTATTTCGCATGGCATCTATAATCACAATTTGCTTCTGTTTAATATTCGGTCTTTTTTGCAAACCATTTGCATTATATCTATAATTGTTCCATAAGTAATAAAGGAGGAATTGCATAATGAATGCAATTATGATAATTACTGCACAGCGTAAAAGAAAATAATATAATTCTCCTTCTCTGGGAAAATGAATTTTTTCTTCCATAAAGTAGACAATTGCATAAATTATCAAATTGTTGGGTCTAGAATCTAAAAAACTGTAGTGAGTAGAATAGATAAAGTTAATTATAATAGATTTTATACCAGTAATATAAATTAATGTAACAGGTGAACGTCAAGTAAAATATAAATACTTAATTGACTCCAAACTTTATTAAATACTTGTGTTAGTTTAAATACTTGTGTAATTCTAGTGTATAAAAAGGTGTTTTCTTATCATCTGCCATAAATTTTGTTTCCTTCCTCTTTCTATAGCAATATATAAATTTATTTATCCGTTAATTTGTTATCAAACTGGAAAACAGTTTTCCTCAAAGCCTTATGGAGCGCAACTTTTCGAAATTTTGCTTCGAAGAATTTTACGTTGTTTGGTCCCATGAGTCTTTCTTCCATCCTACCGATCTGCTTGCGCGAAACTTGGCGTCGAGTAGAATTTTCGCTATCGACGTAAAATATTGAGAGTGAAATTTATCGTTCAAACTATTTCTACTGGAATGCGTTTCCAAGAAAGCTGAATGTTGTGTTTTGCGTCTGCTCATATGATGCCAACATCAAAAACACCGACTTGTTTAGATAACTCTCAGCTGAATAAAAAGAGAACAATTTTATTGTTTTTTAAAAAATGTTATGATATTATAGATTTATATCAATTCGAGACAAGACTCTGTTTAACTATCCATATGTGCTAAGAGATAAATAATTCATGATTAATAGCTGTGAATCACTTCTTACTTGAAATAGTGTATATTCTTTCGGTTGACAGAAAATATGACATCATCTATCAGACCTTGTAAACTGGAAGCTGATTCTTCATCTGCAGAGAAACGTTCTTGGGATGATACATCAATGTACTGGGAAATACTTGGGTCGTTGCAGATAAAACCTGTAATAAATTATCGAAGTGACAAAATTAAGATCATTGATAATTTTATAAAATTTACAAATTATTCACAAAGATAAAGTTAACGGTTAACTAAAATTACAGTGTCTATAGCAGGTAACGGGATAAAAAGATCAGAAAATGCTCCAGAGATATTTGAAATGTAAAGAACTGCGTTCTAACTTTGACCAAAAATACTTTGTAATGGTAGAAAATATTTACTACGAGTGATTATAATAGTCAAATGTTCTACAACTTGTTTTGTAACTACAGTCTTATGAATTAAAATAAGCATTTTTTCCTACTTTCTACAACATTCCGTGGTTAAAAGGAAAATACCGTAATTTAAAAGTTGCGTTTGAGTAAGGCAAAGCACATGATTATTTGAGCAAGGCAATGGACATAATTATTTGATACGCCAAAGCAGAGGGCTAATCTGTCTTCTGGAAAGTGTTCCTCTCATTAAATGAACTTTATTGCCTTGCATGGAAGAGTAACTATGAATGCGGTATTTTATGTTATAAATTTTCATTTAGATTATGCATTACTCTCTTCATCTGGTACTTCTTTTTTTTAATTGAATTTAACTAACTATAAGGTATCAATTTAAAAGAATCATAAATAAAGGCGTACAATTAAATACCCCTTTTAAAGGTAATTTCTTATAGTTATGTGAAAAGAATGAAAATGAGAACTCTTTCGATAATAGTGAAAATACTGAGTGCAAAATTCTTCCGCAAATGACCACCTTAAAGAATTATTAAATAATTATAGTCATATAAAGTAATGTGATTGGATAAGTAAATATGATGGGGGTTGTACTAATATTGAACTTCCAAGAATAATATGGACATCCGAACTTCCTGCAGCTTTTGTACCATATAGGGCGTCACCTAATGATAATAATAAAAATTACTATGCATAAAAGTTTGAGATTTGTTACGATCATTCAAAATCAATAATGGGTATAGAGTTTTTGTATTTCTAACATTGTGTGGAAAGTTTTGAAAAGCATTCCCAGAACTAATATTATTACGAAGATTCTAAAGCAAAATTATTATTTTTTTAATTATGATTGTAGGATAACGTAAATTTTATTCACTAAATTTGTAAGGCCTAACTTGAATTTACAAATTATTAGTATTAATTTGAACTTGAACATTCATATACGTATAATTACATAACACTGAAGAATATCCATGGCCCTAATAACTTTGGTATATTCATACAATTTCAAAAGCCAGTAACCTCGTAAAAGGAACGGAGATTTTTATGTGCTGCCGTATTTAAGCATCTTACAGTCATCAGGAAATAATTAAAAAGAGTCGCTTGTAAAAGCCATTTTTCATCCAAGTTCGTATCGTATCATTATCGTAGCTTTAACCCTCAGGTACCGATGTGTGCTGTTTGTGTCACGCGGCAAAAATTTCAATGATTGACGAAAGCCAAGTTCCTTAACTCACAGAGAGGTACGTGAAGCTGAACATGGTCAGTTCTACTATAGTTCTCCTCCCTGGCCAGCGAGCGAACTGTAATGTATTTTCAAACTACGTGTATTGTCAAGTGTATTATCTATAAAACCAAGTTTTCCTTAAGAAGTCCATCCCTCAAATGCGTTGTCTTAATTTAAATGAAGTTCAAGAATTTGCGAAAATCTTCTCAATTTATGATTTTTTTAAAAAAAGAAAAAAACCCAGAGAATTTAGAATAATATTATTCAAAAATTATTCTTCGTATTTACTATGGTCTTGCATAAATCCATAACTATGATTTATTCCTTCTCCATTACTTTTAAAATCTATTCTCTCTATTTCCCTCTTGCCAAAATACACGTTTCCCTTTTTCAGCTGCTCCGTGAACAATTATTCTCTAATGGAAAATGTTATAAATGAAGCCCAATAGATGGCAGCACTGCCCAAAAATTCTCCATATTGCTCGACTAAAGACACTAATCAGTTATGGTAATAAAAGTATTTTACTAACGATAATTTACTTCCATAATGCACTTTAGTAAAATTCTCTTAGTTTAATTTTGAAAATTCAAAATTATGTAAGTATTCCTTAAAGGCATGTCACCCGTAAAAGTTTAAATGTGAGCTTTGATCAAAGCTTAAACAGTAAAAGAAATAAAAACCGATTCCTTTCTTTAAATTTCCTCCTTTTCCCCCAGTTTAATTTGAAGAAATTTCTTTCAAAAATTTGCAAAGTAATTTTTTTATATAAAAAGAACATTTATTGAACTTTGTTATTATTAGATTGTGCTTAAGGGTTATCTTCCGGAAGAGAGAAATGTTTTTAAGGAAGGCTTTAACCGAAAATTGGACAAAATTTCCAATTGAACATAGGAATAAATGCTGAAAATTTCTACGCATCCAGCGTGATCCCCGAGATTTGAAATCGGGTCGAATTACCTGTGTTCAGACTTTTTCCCCAGGTATTACATGATTCATGTAGAAAGGGAAGATGTATGGGTACCCAAAGGCGTATACCCCCAGAAAAGACTCGAAGAAAAGTCATCACTGGTTTATTTTTCTTGAAGCTAGTTTAATCATTGTAGAAAGACTTGTATTTTATATGTGAACTACGTCTTGATAAAGATAAGTCTGGGTGTTTCTAACTGCTATGTTCTCTTAATTCCTGCCAGACGTCACCTAAAATTTTCCATGTGAATCTTCATGCATCGTGTATTAGAGCGATATTAAATAATCATACCTTGCGAGCGGCAGTTTAAAAATGATACAGAACCTTGAGTCAAACTTTTTTTTAATAAAATGTAAGACATTTGCTGGGAAGCAATCGGGAATGGCAGAATAAACATGTCTTTTAGCCATCTCATTATTGAGACCATGGCTTAAAGTGCCCCATAGGAAAGACACTGGTGCTGCACATCTTCGAGAACAAGACGCCTTCATAAGCGCGCGCCGTCGCTGTTCGAAAAGACAGAAACCTTCATAAGTGTGCCCCAGCATAATGGAGTGTTCACAAACTGGAGATCAGTTTCTAGTTTAAAAAAAGCAACCCTTATGTCGAGGCATCCTTATTCCAGCTCAGTTTTTGTTTCAATTACTAATTACTTAATTAAGCAATGGGTGAAATAAATCTTGGGCATTTTTTTTTTTTTTTTTTTTTATGAAAAACTGGGATTTTGCCGAAGCGTATCCTCATCTTTATGAAAAATGCTGAATTTTTATAAATCTGGCCGCACCTTTATGAAAAATACTGCATTGGCATAAGCATGCATGCACCTTTAAGAAAAGCGACGGACTGGCATGAGTGTATCAATATTCAGGGTGTGTATACAATTTAAGGTCGATAGCTTATCAGGAAGTGCGTTGAAAATCGATGGCAAACTTCCAACTATAGTGACAAATACCATGCATGATCTAAATAAAAGCTTTCTGAATAAAAAAGTATTTTTACTGGTATCAGTGGAATGCATCGTATTTCTCTTTATTTAATTCTTTTTTTTTCCTCTTTTCACTTTTTCCCAATGTTTTTATCATCCCTATCTATGACTTTGCTGTTATTCGTTTTTTTTCAAACTGTACTTGCTGATTTCGTGATTTGCCATTCATTTTATAATGAACGTTTGTCTTTGATACGACCTTTCATTAGTATTTTCCATAATTTCAGTATTCTGAAAATGGATTCTGAACTTATGCATTACTTCTGAGCCTCTTATCTTATTTACGTAACAGAAACTCAATTTGAAAACTAGTATTATTATTAGTAGCAGTACTCTGAAAGCCTGAAAACAATTCTGGATACGACCTTTTATTTTTGCTTTTTTGTAAGCATGTAAATTAACTTCAGGACCCAGGGGAAATGTTTTTCTTAGGATCGAAATTAAGGTACAAAAAATACTGAAATTTAAATAATTCTTATTATATTAAAATGCACGTACACTGCGAAAACAAAAGGGACAGTTCTATATCTCCCGCTCTATTGGGCCGATTGACGAAATTCAAATTGTGTTTTTCAGGGCTCGAAAGCTTGACTTAGGATATATATTAGATTTATATATAGCATTTCTCTAACGCAGATATTTTGACATGAATCGGACTTTTTCTGAAATCGCATACCGATTTTTTCCATATTTCATTTCTACAACTCAAATTATGCCTAAATATTAAATTTTGTAAATGCAAAATTTACAAAGAAATAAAAATCAAAAATTTATCTTGGCGAATTTTTTTCAGTTTGCGCCAAGAATGGCGAACTTCTTAATTTATAGCAACCTAGTTTCCTTTCTTTTTTTTTTTCTTTGTACAGGAGCGGAAAAAGTCATCGTTCATACTTTCAAACAATTTTAACAAAGTGCGTGAACTACATTTGGCGTTATTATTACTTATAACAAATATGCCAAATTTCAAAACGCGATAATATGTAAATTTAAGTATATCTTAGAAAGTTTTGAATAAATATCTCTAATCTTTTGCGAGTGTGCCTAGAAATACATCTCTCTACCTTAAGATAATGTTAGATTACTGTGTCCTTACGCTACAAAAAAAGGGGGGAGAACAACAGGGAAAACTGAATTTCTTGATAGGCAAGACAGAACGCAGCAAAATTTGAATAATGATTGAATAACAAGGAGAAAAATAAAAACCGCAGCACCCTTTCAAGCATGTAATTCAGTATTTCACTTTCAACTCTGTATCTCCAGAATATTATGCTCTTTGACTAAATGAATATAAAGATAAAAATTCCGTCAATCCAGACGCTTCTTTAATACAGTTATGGCCGTAGGTCCATTCTGTCAACATCTTTTCCCCGTAACGACGCCTATCAGAATCAAAATCGTCATAAGTGTACCAATTACGAGTGCAGAATAAGTCACGACACTGCAAAGTAAACAAACTCTGGGCGAACATTCCAATTTCTATTTCGATTGCAGAAGAAGAGAAATAGAGTGGAGCTCTTTCAAATCTATTCGTTAGGAATTTGAATATATATTGAAATTTCCCCGTGGAGGAGGAAGTTCAGAGACACGAAAGAGGCACGATTTCACCCTCTAAGCTCATTATAATGAAAGTAATATTTCCCGGGTATCGTGACGGATTCTTTTGTGTTTTCGGTTGCTGATATATTCACTTGCAGTAGTAATTCGAATGCTTTCCGGGCAGTTAAATAATGAGGTGACAGATTCTATTTCAATCTGTGCAGTTCGTTTGTAATCCTTTTGCGATATACTTTGATTAATATTTGCTGTGTAAGCCTCTCCCCCAAAAAAAAACGTCAAATTTAATTTATAACGTTTTTGAGTACAAATATTTTAGAAGAATATTTCTTTTCTATTAATATTTCGGCAATACTGAGTCATTTGCATCATTGATTATTTATTCATTAACTACAGCAAAAAAAGTGCATACTAGCGGCAAACTGATAACATCGGGGAATACTAGTAGCTCGACTGGAATTCGAATCCCGGTGAACCGTCTGACTGAGTGAGGGATTTTATGCTTTTCGTCATGTATAATATGAATATGAACCAGTTTCCCTTAAAACATTCTTCACGAAGGCATCCTTTTCCTTAGCCTGTTTTGCTATATCCAAATCCTGCCCTATCCTGCAATGAAGAAAGCGAATTCCTTTTATCTCTCTTAGAAATCATGCTTTATTGAATATCAAAAGATACTGGTTTATACGTAATGCAAAGTGTTTGTGAAAAATTTCACAAACATAATGTAACATTTATTCGCGTGAGGTAAGGGATAAGTTACAGCATTACCAGCTTTGAAAGCTATGTAGGATCTGTACAAGAAAGCAATATTACCTAGCACGCTGTAGTTGTTATTTATAAATCGCGTTCATATAATAATTTCCAGTACTAAATAACGAAGAGGTGCACCTCGAAGCCCGGAGTATTTTTTTAATTATTTTGCGTTTTGTATGAACTTAATGAATTTCTGATCAACAAAGTACTAAAACAATTTAAAATAAACTTATTGCCTCTCAGCAAAGCGAAAGATATTTGCGCTTCAAATTTAACGAAGAAAATCGGCGGTTTTAAAGAAATAGGTTGCTTCTTGGTAAATCGTGTGATATTTGTTTATTTGTTTATTTGTATTATTGACTAAATTTAATTAGTCATTTAAAACAATTTTAAAAAAATGTGCATTCAGCATCCGAAATAAAGTATTGTTTAATCTTACTTATATCAGGTACCAAGTATCATCGCTTTATTGTTCATTGCTCGCATACAACTGTTAAGAGTATTCACCAATATATTATATAATAATTGTACCACATTAACATTTGCTTACAAAAATGCACTATTTATAAAGTGCATCATCGCGGAGATGCACAGATACAAAATGAAAAACAATGAGTTTAAATACATTACGTAATATTAAAAGATAAAAAAAACATAAAGTCCTTTCAATAGAGATGATGGTGAAGGTAAAATACTACAGTTGAAGCGAATTAAGCTAAAGAGCTGTATTTGCCAATTTAAAGCTAATAGACTAGAAATCAAATTAACGTCTGAAAAATAGTCTACTGTGGAAATTCCTATTTCAAGTTTATTCATAATAGATTTGGCAGCTCTGAATTTCTCAAAGAATTCTTTGTCTTTGTGTAAGTGAATTTTTACCTATTTAAAAAAGGATAATTCATTTTCTTTCGTATGTTACTGGGCTTTCTTTCTAAACCAGAATGAAGCGTTTTATGAGATATTTTGCCCTTTGGTGTTGGTTAGAGAAGAGAATTCTTCGTTTGGTATAGTGAATTTATTTGGTTTCCTGATTTTAAGGATTCCTTCTTTGTTTTTTGCAGCTTCAATACCTTTTTGATTATTCCTTAGGTGTTTGGCACAACCTTTATAGGACGAAACGTATGCTTCGGCACATAAGGCGCAAGTAGCAGGTTTATTATCTTCTTTCTTTTGCGTACATGTATACGTTTCGGGAAATTGTGGGCATTTTAGGCATATAGGTTTATAGTGACAGAAATCCCGTGAGTGCTCGAACCTCTGGCACTTATGGCACTGCATGGGTCCCGGTCTCGATTTATAAGTTCCAGTTGCAACTTCTAAGCCTCTGATGGTCCCTACGCTATAAAGTCTCTTTCTTTCTACAGATCTTTTTAAGTCAACTTGGAAAACAGGACAATTTATTAAATTGCCATCTCTTACGGATGTAAGTTGCCTGACCTTTTAAAGCAGGTATGGTTTTACTAAGTTGTTCTTGTTGGATTAATACCGGATTAATGTTGTCAAGTAGCTTTTTAATAACATCTTTTAAGGGTTTAGCTTGAAGCTGTGAAACTGCATTCTTCTAGTTTGGAGATATTTAGTGAGAAAACGATAATGATCGATTTCGTAAAGCCTTGTAGTTAATTTAGTGAGAAAATGGATCCGCCTTTCATAGCAACACTGTAATTTCTGATATTATTATTTTCTATTTCTTCCTTAAATGCTTCCCAGTTTCCATTAAAATCATCCATGATATTTTTTTATCTTCCACGAGTTAGGGTTTGGCCATTCAGCAAAGGATAAGATATTTACTTTATGTTTCAAATTTAATTTTCAGTTATTAATTAATGAAGGGAGCAATTTTAAAGCAAATAAACACTGTTAACGCTCATATAAAATCAAAATAATAACGCTCAAATCAAAAGAATTTGGAAGAGCTGGAATGCAATTACAGATGAATTTTTGTTATTGTGCAAAGTAACGTGGAACTATAATTCACCAAAAGTACACATTTTGTAGATATTTTTCGCAAATCAAAGTCAAAGTTATGGCTAAGCGCCCAACTATGATTAGCTATGGAAAATCTGCCTATTTCCCTTTATCGAACATAAGATTTGTGGAAAAATCGAGCCATTTCTCAACTAAAAGATGAAACTAGATGTTGCTAAATTTATTATGATAATTTTTAACAAAGGAATCTCTTTTAAGATGACAAGAGGATTTCATAACAAACCATATAATAAAAATACCATGCAATACTCATAAATCTCATTGTCGTTAATTCCTATCAGTTGCCACTCATATGAACATAATCAGTTTACAGGATAGCTGCCATCAGCGTTAGAAGGAGCTTATTGTTTTGTTTTAATTCCATAACCAGTGTTAGAGTTGTGGTTTTACTTTGATTCCTTGACCAATATTTAAGCTGTTAGTGTTCGCAAGGGCAAAAAGCAAAGGTAGCTTAACGATTTAAAAAGTAACAAATTATCCTAATGATTTGCTGAAAGCACTGTGGATATTGGGATAAAATTCCTCCCAATATATTTATCCTTTTCGAACTTCAATTGGAACCTTAATTCTAAAAAATGGCTTGAGTTTGGTAAGTTGGACTACATAAAAATAGTTTTGGCTCAAACCATGACAGACGACATCTCAAAGTCAACAGCAATAAAAACCTCGTTGAGGAAAAACGTCAAAACAGTCGGAATGCGCTCAGTTGCCGATTTATTGAATGCGGAAAAGCCAGACCTGATGTAAATACGCTTTTTTTGCCTATTATGCAATAGTGAAAAATAGCTGATATCATAAATATACTAATATTATACATTTTCAGCACAAAATAATTGCTTAAGGAAAATCTAAAAAGGGAAATAAAATACTTGGCGTAAAATCTGTGATATGAGATTATGTCATAACATATGGGAATTAATTTTATAGACAATAACGTAATTTAATTTTAAACGGTTTGAAACAGATAAACGCTGTTAAATCATACGTAAAAGTAAATTGCTCATTTTAAAAATAAATAGTTGTACGGATTTTAATTATTTTTTTTTAAAAACATTCTTGTAAATATTGGTCATCAGTGCCATTTATAAGTATGTTTCTTCATTGTGTAGAGGCAGTAGGTTTATTTCGAAGCAAGCTGTATAAAATTTCAGAAAAGCCCCTTCTTTTTCGAGCTTTGAATTTCCGACTACCAGCTAGACGTGCTTCCAATTACATCGCGTATTCACACAATAAGGTAGATGAAAATTTCTCACATTTTCCCTCGATGAAAAGGCGAAAGCGAAGTGGATGATTCAGTCACCAAGTCAGGGCAATTCTATTCTAGCCAGTTGGATTTCCACTTACACCACGAAGGAAAGCGATAAGGAAAGAGAAAACATCTTTAAACTTCGATTAGTGGTTATGAAGCGGATAGTTTGATTACGATGTTCGTCATAAAAATTAATCGCCATGCTACTACGTTTGCAAAACAAAAATTTTAAAAAATAATTTGCTGAAGCAATTGCAAACAAATCAAATGCTCATTTGAATGGCAAGTACGGATTCGAACAATGAAGAACTTGTTTCTGCTGCTGTATATTTTCTATTAATTATACAAGAAAAACTAAAAAAAATGTGGTACACTGACCTTCGATTTGTCTTATCACGCATAGAATTCTCTGTTGAGCTGTCGAAGACAAGCTAAGAGCGAAATCTAATTGATTATAAACACCTGAAAAATAAAATATTCTTCATTATTAATATATATAAATCAGTACATTCAAAATAATAATCATAATTTAAAATGTTACACTAAAAAAGATGAGGAAGAAAAAGAAGAAGACGACAGTGGGAGAGCTTTAACAACAAAATATAAATTAAACTTTATATTCTTAAATTGAAACATATTTAAGCTCTGAATTGGTCCCTACACTTTTACTTCGTTTTGAAAACGTTACTAATTCGATAAATTTGTATAAAATGTTTGTCACTTGAATGTAGATATTCGTCTACTCCCTCAGGAAACGGCCACATTGTTCATATAGCTTTACTACGTTTTAATTAAAAACAGTAAAATATTTTGAAGTATATAAATATATCTACTGGCTTCCTTACGATATATATATATAT
>KK115494.1:48017-59121 GCA_000611955.2 Stegodyphus mimosarum
ATATATATATTGTTACGTTTCTCTCTTCAAGGGTTCGCGGATTTAGAGTCAATAACGACAACACTCGATGAAGTATCGAAACACACTTTATTGACCAGTATTTTTCACGGCAGCTCCAAAATCACGCTTACAGTCGTCGAAGAATTACTATAAACACGCTGAGACAATCAGCGACACAGCATTCGGGCTATCAGGCTATAACGGTGAAGACGGCTTCACGGCAAAGCACCAAAATACAGTTCCCGACTCTACTCGGTCGTTCTAGGAACTCCACGTACTCTCGAGACTCTCCACGCTAGAAGCTTTTGGCTTGTGTTCGAGAACTTTCTGCGCTAAACCAGGAGGAATTCGTTCTGGAAGGTTATCCATGCGTCTATAGCCAATTTTGTCACCAAATGTCGCCAAATGGGCGATTTCTCGTAAAATGTGGCAACCCTGCCTTCCTTTGCCATTTTCTGACAACCCAAAACCTTCTTTGCGAGGAAACTATCTTACCGCGCCTGGACATTTCGTAAAAATATATATCAATAAAAACATAAAGTAAGAAATTTAGAATTACTTTTTCATAAAGACCAACAATTGAAATTCATAATTAATAAATTTCAAATAATCTTATAAATGCAAGAATTTAAAAATGTTAAAACCAAAACTTTTAAAACAAGCATTACCCAAATTAAAATAAATTAATGAAATTTAAAGAAAAAAAAAACATAACAGAAGAGGAATCCTATCAACTTCAATGTCACTTCGTCAGGGGGTGTATAAATACTAAGCATATTTCTATTGATGTTTATAGATAAAGTCTTAGCGATAGTACGAATGTTAATAAGTGGATCGTACTTGTTTGTAGTAGAGGTTTTCTGATGGCATCGAATAACTTAAAAAAAAAACTGATTAATTTGTTGGAGATCATGTAGACCTTTTCTGCAAACAAGGCGCACAATAAATTTTGGAATAGTGATAAAACTTGAAATGTAAATGGCTAGAAAAGTATTTATTCTATACATGCACGAGCATGTTCTGCATTTTTGAGTGAACTAATACCATAAATGGTCGGCGCGAAAATACAAATATTCCTCTTTCTTTGGAAAAACTGTGCATAAATTGTGCCTAAATTGTGCATAGTTGCAAGATCTCAGAAGTAATTTTATGAATACAAGCTGTGCAAGATTTTTAGAATTTCGTTTTGCAAGACAGGAGACACGTAAAATCAATTCTTGCTGAGATTGTAACTGCAGACTTCCGATTTCCAGTCAGTTATACTACCGGCTATCCCGCGAAGGCTAGAAGTAGGGAAGGAGAAAATTCCATACAAAGTTTCTGATACGTTTACCACTCAATCATTTTTTATAAAGCAAAGTTGTTTTTCTGGAGACAATTAATCTTTCATATATCCGGGCTTATTATATTGCTTGCTTTATATAAAAAGAATAACATGAATGAAATTCACAGAAGCATTAGAACAAAGCGAAAATTGAGTAATAAAATATGTTTCTCAATTTTTTAATAAAAAGTTTGCGGACGTATATGTATTACATGTTATACGCGAATTACATAACTATGTGTATTTTATGAATTGTCTCATTATGTTAATATTACTATATACACAAGTATTACTTTTAATAATATGATATAAATCTTTGCAGTGCCCAGAATAGCAATCTGAAGTCTGGCTATTCTAAATCTGTTTATAATAGCGAAGGCTTTTCGTTTAAGAATATATAAATCTACGTCTATATCTATATTCTTTAAATTAAAAAGTAAAGAATGGAATTCTTCGTTCAAGAAAACTAACATAATGCATCAAGAGTAAAAGATTCATAGGCTAATAATATGAGCAGGAAGGAGCACAATATTTAAACTGCTACTTCTAAAAACTTACCAAAATTTATTTAAATTCCAAGTCTATCCAAATGTATCAGAAATATAAAACAAAATTAAGCATCTTCCAGTAATGCTAGTAAAACTGCAGACTATATCTATAAAATTACATGTATAAAGTATTTTTTTCATGACTATAAGCAAATTCCAAATTTAAATTAAGTTTGAGTAAAACGAAATTCCCTTCCGAAAATGCATTATTTATTTTTCCTACTGTTAAACTAACCTTTTTTAATTAATAATTAAATAAACTCTTGCATGATTCACTTATTAGTTGGCAAAGTTAGAATAGTTTTAGTGGTAGTACTGCCGTAGAAAACGACGTGGTCTGTATTCTTCAGTTATTCCCAGAATGTTTGCATTAGCGAAAGTTAAGCTGGTCACTCCAGTTGACGGAACAATGCACTCGACATTTATCGGAATCTGGTCGACAGCAGCAACAATTTATTAGAGTTAGAATTTGAATAGAATACATTAGTGTACGGTAATATGTGAATGGAATCAACGGAGATCATCTGTTTGGTTAGATAAGCTATTGCATCTACTTCGAGCATGATGGGACTCTGGCTCACTACCATACTGTTCGGGGGAATGTCTCATTCCATCGTATAACTAATTCTGCACTGGTAGATGACAACAATCAATTGCATTCGCGAAGTCTACAACCAATAGCCCTCAGATTCCTTTATATTGGAATCTCTGAATTTCTTTGTAGAAAGCAGCATATGTTTTATGAAAAAATAAGCAAATTTTGTGATATGTCTGATAATTTTACATAAAGATTCACTTCATACTCCCGCATAATTTTGAAAAATGAAAATCGATTAATAAGAAATTTTTAGTTATGAATTACTTGATTGATAACGGATTAAAATGTCGAATTGAATATATTGTTACATATAATAAAACTGAATTAATTACATGTACACTTACATGCACACAAAAACGCATACATTTATGCGTGCATAAAACTGGTTAATGCAATTAACACAATGTTTCAACTGATTTTGATTTCTATGATGATGGTCACCAAGGAACCATGACGATTATTCTTAATGTAAAAGTACTGTCGCTTTTAGAAATATGCATCGGGAGATGTATACGCATAAAAATATGTTTTCTTCAACAGACTCTTTATTATTAATGTAATTATGTAACTGGTAAATTCTTTTCTATGCAGATCTTTTAACAGAGGCAGAATTACTTTTCACTTTTAGAATTATCATCAGTCCACATGCAACATATATTATTTCACAGTAATTAATTGATGATGTCGATCTAGAAATCAAGATAATGCATTTTAATCACCTGACATGAAGAATCTTCTTTGTCTGGTGTCTTTGTTCTGGTTAATGAGTCCTTCCTGATGTGCCACCCGTGCACCGTATTGGATGATTTTCAGTACCTGTTCTTCCTCCTCGATCCATTCTTGAGCTTGAGCCTCGAAGTCTTTCTTTCGCATATCGGGAGGACGCCTGTAAAAAGCAAAATATTATTAAATACGGGTTTACGGTATTGTATTTTAAGAAATGTAAGAAATCCTCTGATTCGCTATAGTTGAAACGATATCAGAGGAGAAACAGGATCAATGGTCCGTCAGGTCCCTGAAATCGAGAGGCTTTTGTGAGACATACGGTACCAATCGCTAAAATCAATTGACACTAGCCGTGAAGTTATGATTCTTGTAATATCAAGTGGAGCAGTAACTGAACAAATTATTGCTTTTGCAATATCAGAGCCTGTCATCTCTCGCCTTCTCCACAGCTCAAACACTGCTGCTATTTGTGGCGGAGAGCACATATGAATTCCTTATATTTATGTGGTCCTCCGACACATTTACTGTGGACTTAATTATAAATGATCTTGTCACTTTTCTCTCAGATTGTCCAGGCTGTAAAACAATTATTTCTGATCTGATTTTCGTTCAAGTAAAGAGTCCCGATATTATGTTTAATATGTCTCAGAACACCCTCAGTAGGGTTTAAGATTAGTCTAAAAGAGCAGAAACTTGAGTTTCATCCTAATGAATCTAAATATGCATTAACTAAAAGAAAGCATGCCAGTTGTGCAAACCGGCAATTATACTTCAAAATACTTCATTAGAAACGGTGAATTAAATTAAATATTCAGGCACTGTTCTTGATAACAAGATTTCCTAAAAAATCATATTATGTATTTATACAAAACATGAAAAAATATTCTTAGAGGTCTTAATCGTGTGTCTTCCAATGTTTTTCGTTTAAAATCAAATATTACTAGCACGATTTATAAGCAAGCTATAATATCTTTTGTTTAATATGCTTCTACAGGTTGTTGAACGGCTTTAGGAAGAAGATAAATTTCCAGAGTCTTCGCAGAAGTCGAGGAAGAACCTAATGAAACGTTGTGCATGGCTTCAGAGCAATTAACTATGAAGCCTGTTTCACAACTGCGGGGTTGCCCAATCCTAACTGTTCTTCATGTTTTACATGAGAAAGACTTAAAAGATAATATCAGCAAACTTACGTTCCATACCAAGATGTTATTTGAGTATCTTCTTTTTCTCCTTCATTGTCATATGACAATTCAAATTATAATTTACGACAATTCTATTGAAGATAATTTCTCATTTGTGTAATACACAGATGGCAGTAAAACTAATAATCGAATTGGACTTATATTGTTTTACATCACGGTTCTGAATTGAAACTTTAGTTCAGAATTCTATACAATTCCCAGTTAAAGCAAGGATTTCAAGCCGAATTACGGTGCATTAGTGAATCAAGTAAGTTGATATCTAATCATTGTTTGTTAACCTGTAATTTCTTTTCCTTCACATATTCTCTTTATTTGTATATTCTCTTATTACTATCTTCTGTTGTAATAAATTAATTGTCCCTTATTATGCGATTTCTAGAGATCTTAATATTAAAAGCATTGATGTCATCTTCAGTCATCGAACATATACGTCGCCACACTGCCAATCTAATACATGAAAGGGCTGAACTGCTGGCAAAACAAAGTACAAGCCTTCACATTAACACTAAAATCACACCGCCTTAGTGATTCTTCGAGAAACAAAGTTGAAGCAAAATAATTCTCAAGTAGAATGATCATACGGAGATTCTTCTACTCATTTTCTGACTAAATTATTTTTCCTTCTATTCCTCACACACTCAATAATAAAAAAGAATATTCTGTAATTTTGAAATTAATAAAATTTCTAACTGGAAACGGAATTTCAGTTCATATTTAAAGAGATTTGGGTGATTACATACGGAATTCTGCTATTATATCTTCGGGGGAGGGCAAAATGTGGAACATTTGTTATTCTACTATTCAAAACTTACGAAGGGAAGAAAACTCACTTTCCAGTTAAAAGTTTTGAAACATTAAATTTCTTTCCTTGTTGTACGTGTGCATAAATGCATGTCTTGTTTGAAGATAAAATGACAGTCTTTTCCTCTGTATATTTTGTTGTTAATTTTCTCTGTGAATTTGCAAATTTTATTTTATTTAGAGTTGTATCGTTTGCAGGTTTTTATTTACCCCAGCTATATGTTACACTGAATGGGCACAAGGAGTTTAAATATTCTTAAATTTAAGAAAAGAAATTATGAAATATTGATCACTTTTATCAGCGTGAAAACAAAGTTATTTTTTTAGTTTTTTACTAAAGACAACACATCCATTCCTTAATCCCTTCGATCAGTTTATCAGCTTCAAATAAAATATTATTGATTAAGTTTCTTGTGAACACGAAATCAGCGCGAACGTTTTATAGCCATCAATAGGAAACAATCAGTTAAAAACAAAGAATATTGTTGGGAGACTTGCCTGAACCTACGAATGATATTATTACTCTATTTGTAAGGTTTTAGTTAAATTAACCAAGTTTTATTTTAATTTAAATCTTTCTATCTCTCTCTGTTTCAACTTCCCGTCAGAAGAAGCGCGCGTTTTCAGCTTATGCTAATTTGAAGTACAGCCAAGTACTATTTAAACCAGAGGTAGAAACCTCTTAGTGTGAGAGAGCTTTAGTCTCAGATCACGGTCAGTCTGCTCGACGTTCGCATGACCAGCTAGCAGCTAAAATTATAAGCCATAGAGCTTACTACGTGATTGCATATTGAAATAAATTGAAGTGCGCTAGTATTAGTATTTCTTGCTACGCACCAGTTAGTTAGAGGCCAAACTCCGCGAATTGCAAAGTTTAATTACATTTCTATTTAGGTTTAGAGTTTAGTTTAAATATTATTTGATTTGTTAAGTTAGGCCCAAGTGTGGTCTTTCACTTTCTGTATCCCTCCCGAGTTGGGAAGTGTGTAAATAATAGTGATTTAATAAAAGAGGATTTTAAATCCCTTTCAAGTGCAGTTATTCTCCAGCACAGTATCTACATCAGAACAAAGCCAACATTTTTCAGCTCCCTGTTCCAGTTCAGGACTTGAGGATAAGGACCCTAGTAAAGACAGCATCATGTTCGCTAAAGCTATGCACAGAACACTCAGTCCTGACATATTATTCGCGATCCACCTACCCAAGTGGATGGACAAAATATTTATTCTTATTTTGCTTTGGAGACATCAGAATAAAAAAAAACAAATTTGGACGCAGTAGTTTTGCAGAATAATCGCAGTTAGATAATTAAAGACATAAACAAGGGAACATTTGGATAATGCAAACAAAACTCACAACTTTTTATTAGAATAGGGCTAATGAACAAATTTTTTACAGCTTTGAATGAGGAAAGTTATTGCCAACTTTCCTCATTGAAATGATCGTGGATAACAGGAATTATTATCGGTTGCCATACACAGCACAGCTTATAAGAAGTTGATATTTCATAAATTCAGTGATAAATATTTATGATCTTTGTTTACCATAGTTTTCAAAAGCCCTTTATCATCAAAAGATTTTCTCTTTAAGTAAAGGCATTGCCTAGTGTTATCCTAGAAAGCTTAAAACAATCAATTAATTTTTAAGCAATTTTGGCAACTCATACTAAGACTTCCAGTCCTTTCTTGTGACCATTGCGATTCTATGTTCTCTTTCCATTTCTTATAATTACACTACAAACGTCCGTAATTCTTGCAGATTGTTGAAACATTCTTTTAGTAGGTTGGACAATTCAACTATAAGTGTTCTGTTGCCTATAAGGCAAATGAAAAGTTTAAAAGGCGCCAAAAAAGAATAGTCGATGGTAGTGACTAAAACCTCGTTTTCTAATGTTGCGATATGTCTTTCGAATACATTTAAAAATTAAAATTTTAACTTCCATAAATCAACAAACTTTTCCTTTTAGTGGTTTTCTGATTTTAAGGAAATTAATTGGAAAATCAAAAAAAAAGTAACATCATGTTTACGAGCACTGCAATAGCAAAAGTCTTCTAATTAATCATAAATAAGAACTCAGAAACGGGGAAAAATTATTAACCATATTAAAAAACAGGACAGAATATTGGTAGGGGAAGATGCTTTATAGAGCTTGGTAAGTTAATTAAAAAAAGAAAAGGAGCAAACCTCAACGAGAATTTTGTGTTCTTTGAGTCTAGAGACCGGACGACGTAAGCTGGTGGTACCATATTTGAGTTGAGCGTGTACCATTGGTTTAGAAGATTAACATCTAGACCTGCTTCTTGAGCCTTTTCATAGATTGGGTCGAACTCTGTAGCTTCGATGCACCACGGTAGAGGACAGGGCTTGTACTTATTTCCAATCATGCACTAAAGATTAAAGAGAAAATTCATTAGTTTCCGTTCATTTCTATAAAATTACTGAAAACAGAGATGAAAGTGAGGTTCTAGTTAAAATGCGGATGTCATACAAAATGTAAAATATTAATTTTTGATTTAAATTGTTCGTTATCGAACAAAAAAATGAGGGCTAGTACATTAGCGATGCACTCATATATGTATACAATAAAAAATATAACGGAAATAGATCAGATAAAGGTAGAGCAGGTAGTGGCATTTACTGTAACACTCCTGAAAGATATATCAGATGCAGCATCAGAAACTCTGATCATTGCTCCGTCTTCAAATCGGAACTTATCGCCATCAGCAAAGCACTTGATTATGCTCTCTGTTCAAATAGTGAAATTTTATGGATTCTGACAGACAGAAGAAGCTTCATTCAATACCTTAAAAAGTGGCCTAAGATCATGGATAAGACCGATCAGGATATCGTATCTAAACTTTTCGAGCTTGGGCAGCGTAAATCAATATATCTCCAGTGGATACCGTCCAATGTTGGGGTGAATGGTAACGAAACAGCTGACGATCTGGCAAGAAAAGGTTGTGATCTCCCTACATCCACTTTCACTAATTTATGCCCAACCGAAATTCATTTCCATTACAAACATAAAACTAACATGGCATGGAAAATGTCTCCTCTTCACTAATGGTACTTCGCTGAACAACAAGGCCTGTCACTTCTGAGTAAAAGATCTAGGCCTATCCAAACGACCATGGCCAGATTCAGAAGTGGGCATCTTCGATGCATGAAATTCAAAGAGGGAGAAAAGACCTTCCCCTCGTGAGCCTGTTCCCTCCCTGCCTCTCCCGCTCACCTACTGGATTGTATAGGCGTCTAACTGAGACAGCTGTCGGCTGAGAGGGACGACATCAGTGATTTGTTCGTGCGGCAAGGTCTCTTGGACTTGGTGTAGGCTTTCATGCCCCAAGGGGATTTGAAACAACAACAACATAAACATACGAAGTTAATCTAAAAATCATATTCCATTGAAACAGTTGAAGCAGTTCAGCAGAAGAAAATATTAAACGTAAACTCCGCATAAAACTGAGAAAAGTGATAAACAAACGTAAGAAATCAAACAGTTAGAGAATTAAAGTACCATAAAATCATAAAGAGACATTTTACATTTCTTGTTATATCTCATCAAGGAGTTAATGTCCAGAGACAGACGTGAATAAACTGCAGAATATATATATACTTCTAATAATATATATATATATGTTATTAGAAACCCTTTTCATATATAATCTCCGAGGAACAACAATTCATTTAAAACCAAGAATTATTATAAGAAAAAGAAAGTTTTAGTCAGTATTGTTGCTTGCGTACTAGTTCGGAATGGATTGAATGCATAAGTCGCTAAAAAGTTAATAAAATTTATTATTTTCACAAAAATTAAAACGAAATGTTGAAATATTTTCTGAGAGATATTCGTATAATATCACAATATCTCACAACAGGTTTATTTTTAAGCTACTAGAATATAAACAAAACTCAAATTCAAAATACAGAGAAAGTTAATTCGATCTCACAGCGAATTCGCTACAATCAATTATAAGGTATTTCTCCCGCCTTCTTCGTATGCCTTCGTGGTGTAGTGGTCTGCATGCTCGACGCATAACCGAGAGGTCCGTGGTTCGATTCCCGGCGAAGGCGTTGCTCATTTTTCATGTCTCCTGCTTCGAAATAACCTAATGCCTCTACACAATAACAGCAATAAGTAAAGAATACCAGTTCGCTTAAAACAACTACAACTGAGCTGAGATGTTTTAATTCGGCTTTTATAAGCTTTTCAATCATCACGAGATCATTCTGGTAGTTTCTCGATTTTTCTGGATATCAAAAACGAAATTTCTGGAAATCAAATTACGACATATCTATTTATTAAATATTAAATGCACTCGCTCTTGTATTTTTACCTTTCCGGCTCAGCTTTCTCTTACAATTCGTCACATATTGTGTTGCACGGGAAAATAAAACAATTTTAATTACGATTCTAAATAAATAGTTAAATAAGTAAAAGATCCGTAACAGTATTTTCTGTATCTCAATTATAGTAAAAATGATAAAAGTCTGTAAAGAAAAATTCGGAATCGGAATACCAAAATCAAATCTAACCATTCCAAATATTGAAAAAGTAGCTATTGTTGTTGACCGCAGATTAATTGACTTGTCAAGGAGAACAAACATATGTCCTATCAGTTAACAACAACTAAATTATGTGAGAGTGCTTCGACTTTCTTCCAAGTAAGGAACAAATTATTATTCTGCTAGAGCCGAATCATAAGTCACGAACAATACTCAATCAATAGAAGGACATTAGTCCATATTAACCAAAAGAACCTTCATAAACAAAATCAAATTAGTAAGATAATCTTTTAAATTTAAGTTTCTCATGAAGAATATAACTTAATGAGGTCCCCACTTTAGAAGAAATATTCTACAACATTTTCAAACTCAAATTTAAAAGTAAAAGAGAAATATGACGCATTTTTCTAATATTAAAAAAGTTAAATTCAAAATGAAAAGAAGATCAAAATTGACATAATCTTTTAAATTAAAGTATAATAAAAGTAGTTAATTTGATATTTAAAGATAAAACTCGGGAAGGATATTAAAATTAACTTTCGGGCAAAACTTTTAAAACGAAAAGGCAGGAAATAAAATTGTATTCTGTGCTTCAATGTAAGAAGGTTGTTGTAAAAAGTATTGTTCTCGATTTTAGACAGTTTAGCCTTAAATTGGCGAGAAAATTTTAAAAGTTTCTTGGAGCTAATATATTGAGAGCAGGCTGGTACAATAATAGCTCTTAAATCTGCTATTAAAAGAGAATATAAATTCTAAATAAAAGTAACTCTGAGTAAATTAATAAGCCTATAACCTGCGCTAAAGCTTCAAAATAATAAATCAATAATTTATTATTAGAAATTTTTTTATATTCCGTCTCTATGGAACAGAAATTAAAACCTAGAATTACTACAAGAAAAAAAAAATTAGTCAGTATTTTAATTATTATTTTAAATTAGTATTTTCGACACCTTTACTGAATGTCATAAGAAAAGTACTATTACAGCATCGGAAGAATGTTATGATTCCATATGGAGAATGCTGATTATACCTATAATGATGTATATTTATATATGTTTGAGATTGTTGAATAATTGATTATACTAATATCTTACTTTTTTATTTCTTCAAACGTTTTTATGCAATGTCCTGGAGAAACTTTATGCGTATGATAACTATGAAATTAATATTGGATAGCAATCACTTCATTAGGCTAAAACATTTTAATCCAGAATTTTTATTTCTAATATTTATATTATTATTTTCTACATCATATAAGCTGGAAATAACTTCAAAATCAAAGAAAATTGGAAATAAAACTGAATTATGACTACATTTTAAGCTATTATACTATCAAAAAGTAATTACATAATTATGTTAAAATAATACTAATTAATAGTTTTATATATATATATATATA
>KK115494.1:59146-82490 GCA_000611955.2 Stegodyphus mimosarum
CTTTAAGAATAATTGACGACCTAAAAATTACCTATTCTAGATTTTTTGCTCTCCCCCTAATTTCATCTGTTCTCCCAAATTCGAGATCTTTCCATGTTATATAGCATAGCTTGAAAAAGGTAGCTAAAGCTAAAATTAACTAATAGCTTATCTCTACAATTGCATCTACTTCGGTATAAATCCCGCTGGCAAGTTAATTATGCCATTTTTCCCCAGCTCCTGCCATGCTATGAACTACATGCTTCTCTGCCTGTCTTTCTTCTTATTCTAAACTGACGTCGTATCCCCGTTAACCTGTTTATACAAGAAATTATTATAATTTTTTATGATCAAAAAGTATATTGTTTATTAGAATTATTCTAATGTGCCTCGAAATAAAGATGATAATTATCTGAAATTAATTTGGTATAGTTTGACTCTCTCAAACGTAACCCAGGCTGGCATTCTGCCAAATCATATAGACTCGCCCAAAAGGGGCGTTATTACTTGCTGCGACGTGAAAAGTCACGTGAAATTAAACTCTTCTCCGGAAAGAAAGAATGGAGGGAAAGAAAGTCCCCATCCTTCCACTCTATTTTGAGAATAATTCGGTCCGAATGGCGCATGCGTGTGTGCGCTCATGGTCGCGGAGGAGGCGGTCGAACTATGTCAATATCTTCTTCCCGTCTTGCCGCTCTGCTATCACGACTACGCGTTAAATTATCACATAAATATTTATGATAATTATATTACAATAGAAAGAAAAACTACCTCAAGCGTCCTGAAAGATATTGCTTTTAAAGATATTGATTAAGAGCTATTGTTCGCTTTTATTCACATTGCTATATATTTCAGTTTCAGGACCATGAAAGCAGTTTAAATATCTCTATCCAGCCAGATATTATGTCACTTAACTTATATTTTTAAATAATGTGTGAAAGAATTTTGAAATAGACTTAGGTGTGTATAGTTTTCTGTTCATATTAAGCGGAAATGCAAAGTCAGTTTTATTTAAATACGGTATAAATTTCTATACTTTGGTTTTTAAGCTGGTTAGAGATGATTTAACACTTATTATCTAAGCAAGATAATCTATAACCAGTTCTAATTATGAACCAAGATCATTCTGATAAATATGAGAATTATATTTAATATGCCCCCTTAATTATATACCTCCTTAGGTGCATATACCATGAATTGTTTCACAAGGACACAAAGTTTATTAAACCAAAAGAAGGAAATGATGACATTTTTTACTATGTGAAATAACAAGTACACAGTCCAGTCACATTAATGTGACCATCTGTCAAAAGCCAGAATAACCACCTTTCGCAGAGCGGACTGCTGCGAGACGTGCAGGAAGAGAGTCACATAGGTCCCTGAAGGTGTTCTCTGGGATGTTGAGCCATGCCGACTCTAATGCCGTGGCCAGCTGCGCTAGATTACGCGGTTGAGGATCCATGGCGCGAACAACTCGATCGAGATGGTCCCACAGATGCTCGATTGGGTTTAAGTCAGGTGAGTTTGTTGGCCAGGGGAGGACGGTAAACTCATCCTGGTGCTCTTCGAACCACGCACGTACACTGGCAGCTGTATGGCACCTCGCATTGTCCTGCTGGAAGATGCCATCATCCTGAGGAAAAACAATGCGCATGTAGGGGTGAACATGGTCCGCAAGGACAGATGCGTACTTGTATTGATCCATTGTGCCTTCCACAATGATCAGTGAACCTAGAGAATGCCAGGAAAACATTCCCCAGACCATAATGCTCCCGCCTCCAGCTTGGACCGTTCCGGCAATGGTTGCAGGGTGGTTCCTTTCAGAGGTTTCACGCCTTATACGCCAACGTCCATCTGTCCGATGGAGCATAAAACGCGATTCATCCGAAAACGCAACCTGTCGCCACTCAGTGGACGTCCAGCTGCTGTACTGGCGTGCAAATTCTAGCCTTCGCCGTCGATGAACAGCAGTCAGCATAGGTGCACGAACCAGGCGTCTGCTTCGGAGGCCCAGACGCAGCAATGTTCGCTGAATAGTACTTTGGGAGACACTTTTGGTAGCCCCTTGGTTCATTTTGGTGGTCAGTTGCTCAACGGTAGCCCGTCTATCTGCCCGAACGCATCTCCGCAACCGTCGTTCGCCTCTGTCATCTATGGCCCGTGGTGCACCACATTTGCCACGTCGCTGATTTTGGACAGTCCCATTTTGCCATGCACGGTACACTTTTACCACGGCGGCACGCGAACAGTTCACAAACTCAGCCGTTTCGGAAATGCTTCCACCCTTGGCCCGAAAGCCAATGATCATGCCCTTTTGGAAGTTGGATAAATCGCTTCGTTTCTGCATTACGCCAACGATTGAAATGTTTTCCGAAGCCCTCACACACCCTTTATATACGCTCAACTGCACTGTGCTGCCACCTGCCTTCTGTGATTGGTTATTTAACTCTGACATGGAAAGTACGTGGTGGTCACATTAATGTGACTGGACTGTGTATATTCATTTCGCAAGAAATTCAAGATATTCTGTTCATGAGCACTTCTAATGCTGTAATCAATTTGCCAGTCCAGTAACCTCAAGATTCGACTTAGAATTCCAGAGAAAGAGAGTAGAAAGCTTTTAAATATCTTTAGCTCTTAATACATCTACTATGTCATCCGTATATTATAGGTATTTAAAAAGCAATTCTGAAGATATTTAAATAGTATTTCATAATATTAAAAATGGATTTCGAGTCATTTCTTCATGGTCGATAGAAATCACAAATAGAAACTTCTGCAAAAAGAAAAGATATCGAGACAATATATGTTGAAAGTTTATTTTTGACTCTATTTATACTCAAGACATGCAGAATTTCATATAGTCAGATTAAGTGAACGTAATGTGTTCACTAGACAAAATGCAAAATAAAAAAAAAAACTTATAATGCTTAAACATTAGCTTCAATTTCGAGGCAGTAACAGTCCAAATAACTGCTCCAATTATTGAAATAACATGATTTAAAATAATGATGCTTCACATGCTATCAATGAACTCTAGACGGTTATACAGAATATTTTTAACTGCTGATAGACTCAGCAGAATGAATAGAAATAAAGGAAAGAAATTTTTCAAGTAAATGATCCTGTTTAATTACTTGATTTATTACTATGGAATTACGATGAGCTATTTTTATCTGCAACTGCAGTTTTAAAAATTTTTAAATACATTTGTTGAGAAATTTTACTTATAGGAGTAACTAATACTAGCTAATGTACAATGGAAATCCCGTTGTTGTTGTTACTCATGCTCACTTGTCTGACAAAGTCAGCCCAAGCCCACGAGAATTCTCGTGTCAAGGAGCGCAAGATTACGCCTGTCGTTGGCAACAGCCTTGAGCACCTAACAGGCGACAGTGCGATTTGGCTCAGTCCCGCCCCCCATTTTCATGGAGAGCACCCGTGGGGGAACCGGTCCGAGGGTCTCCGTCTCCCACCCCTCTCCCTTCCCACCAAACTACATAAGGGACTTTCGGCTCGCCGCGTATTTAAAGTGCCGCCATGCAGCACCGACTCTATACATTTACAAACATCCATGCCTTCTCCCGGATTCGAGCCCGAGCCCTTCGGCACGGAGTCAGCGACGCTAATCACTATACCGGCTGGGCGGCATAGAAATCCTTACGAGTTGATTTACAAAACAAAATATTTACTATCATCTTCGTTAATGATTGATGAGCTAGCTCAGTGTTTTCCTTAAACCGTCGACATAAACATGAAATATTAAGTATGCAGATGCTGTACTAAGGAAAAACTGACTTCTGAACACCAACTTAATAAGAGCAGCCTTGATTTAAACAAAAACTCCGCGCATTATATAATGATGACGACTTCCTGCAAAGGATTGAATTTGTAAGACTGCTCAAGCAGCCGTATGGTCTTTCGTTATTATTCCCAAACTACTCTTTTATCACTTTCCACGGTGGAATAAACGTTTTGTTTTTTCGGAAATGTTATGCAGGGTCATTTGATCAAGAGATCAAACCAAGTCAATGTTATAAAATAAAATAACTTTTGATTTGATTGCATTCATCAAATATAAATTATCTGGAACTGTATACTAGGTTTCCAGAGCGCAAACAAAAGCAACTGTCTACTGGGAAAAATTTCTGCAACTCAAAATTTGATTAATTGATATTTCCAAAGTTTATACAGATTTGCTTCATCTCAGAAATGATGTAAGTCTATTTGCCGTCTCTGTTGTAAAATCTTAAATTTTCTATTTTTATGATTATGCAAAGCTTCTCAGCCGGTATACTGGTTAGTAACTCTGACTGCCGTAGCGATGGACCCGGGTTCGGGTGCACTGATACAGCTGTTCGTCCCTTCATAGGAGGCAACATTGGCCACCTATTTAAGTTTTTCCATAATGCATTGGCCACCACTGCCGGGCACGTGTAATGGCTCAAAGTTAATGGCTATTAAATACATGCCCGGCCATTAAAAAATCATTATGCAAAAGAAGGAAGTGAATAAAAAAGGAAAGCTACTTACGCAGAACAATTATTTTATTGTATAAATTACTTATAAAAGGTATTTCTAACAAACGTTAACCTTTATAAAACGTGTCTTTGTTAGAGATATTTCAAGAAAATATTTAGTGAATAATAAAGTTGTTATTGTCTAAGTTAGGTTTGTTTAAATTGTTATGTAAATCCATACTGGAAGAAAAACATACCACTGGAAAACGTAAAATTAACCGAAAACATTAGCTTTATTTTGGCACAGATTTTGAATACAATTCTTCCGATTTCGAGGGCTTTCAGATGCAAAACCTCCTTCTACAGAAGCATAAAACTTTCTGTAAAATACACTCACGTTTGTGAAAATTGCAACACCAAGAAGGAATCGTCATAATTGAATGCAATTTAATACACAGTTGAGTGGTAGTGGTACAAATAAATGATTAAATGTTCAAAGCAAACAAACAAGAACAAGAGATCAGAATCAGTATTTTGTGTGGCCACCACGCGCCGCAATAAGTGCTGCTACACGACGTGGCATGGAGTCAAACAAAGTTTGAATGTCTGACTGAGGAAGAGCATTCCATATCGTTTGTACGCGTACCCAAAGTTCGTCTGCAGACGCAACAGGACGAGGATCACGAGCAAGACGCCGACCAATGACATCCCACACATGTTCAATTGGCGACATATCCGGGGAACACGCAGGCCAAGGAAGAAGCTGTACCTGCTGCGCTGCAAAGAAGGATTTAACAATCCGAGCAGTATGAGGGCGGGCATTGTCCTGTTGAAATACAGCGCCTGGCAAGCTTTGAAGGAAGGGAACAGCTTCGGGCTGTAGAACTTCACGGATATACCGGTTGCTGTTCAGATTGCCCACAATTCGTAGCAATTGAGATCGTCTATGATATGCTATGGCGCCCCAGACCATAACTCCGGGTGTTCGTCCACTGTGGCGTTCGATAATGCACTCCGGAAGGTGGCGTTCACCGGCATAGCGTCTGACACGAATGCGGCCATCATGGTACCACAAATTAAAGCGGGATTCGTCAGAAAACACGACATGCTGCCAATCAGCACGCCAGTCTCTATGCTGATTGGCCCATTGTAGCCGCAGGCGGCGATGGTCGTGCGTTAGGGGGATCCTGTATAAAGGAGTCCGTGCGCGCAGTCCACACTGCAGCAGACGTCTACGAATTGATGAAGCACACAATGAAACACCTGTAGCTATTGACCACAGTGCTGCCAATTGTCTAGAGGAAGCTGTACGGTCCGTCCGCGCCATGCGGACCAGGTGTCTATCATCGCGAGCTGACGTCACATTTCGGGGTCCACTCCCGGATTTCCGAGTTGTCCGACACTCGTCCGTCCACTGCTTCCAAACGCGCATCACTGTGCTGCTGTTACGCTGCACACGAGAGGCTACTGCACGATACGACAATCCAGCTTCACGAAGGCCGATGATTCTCCCTCGTTCAAACTCTGTAAGTTGTTCAAATCTCGCTCTCTTTCGTCGACGAGGCATAAGTACAGATTGAGTTAACGTTTACCACTAGCAGATAACCACCGATAACCATACACGCCTCGCTACAGCCGTCTATTTATTCGGATCCATCAGCCGTTCAGAGGGCGCTGCTCAGCATACGCATGCGCTACGGATTTGCAATTCTAATCATTTGCATATTATGCGCTACTTTGCATTTCCTGAAAATTTCAGCTCACTCGCGTAAGTCATTCATGGTGTTGCAATTTTCACAAACGTGAGTGTATTAAAACCATGCGGTTAAATAAATATCTGTCGATAGAAAGAGTGATTCTCACAAGGGTCCCTCTTCTTCAGGAGTAAAAGCATTTTTACAAAATGGAATGAGTGATTTTTATATTTAAATCGAACCATTACTTCGAATGGTTACAGTTTTATTCCAAATTTGCGCAAAGTAGCTAAATAAAGTTGCTGATTTTTCCAATTTGAAATGTAATTTAAATGTTTGAAAGCTTTCCTTAAAAATATTTAAAACCGTAATTTATATTAATATAAATTTTGGAATGGAAAGTTTAAAAATACTATAAACCTCTGAATTAGAAAAAGGAATATTTTTAGGATTGTTATTTCTTTTAATAGAATACGGAAATCTAAAACTTACCAGCAAAAAACATCCGAGAGATTCCTGGTGGCAATTTTCAATCTCCCTGAGTTGCTGCCCAAATGCGTGTGGATCGTACGTGGAATCGAGATCTACTCCTTGCTGCACATCCAGAATTTCGAGATCAACTCCCACCGCCGCGCAGTGTCTTTGCATTTCAGGCCAAACGTTTTCGTGGAGGTATCGCCGTTCCAATTCGAAATCTATAAAACGAACCACGCTTTAAAAAGAAAACAATTTAATACTAAACAACTTCAGTTATTATACATGTGCATTTTTGAAGACCCCTATTCTCATTAAAAGACAAAGGATCGCACATGCCTGAGAAATCAAACATTTTAGGAATTTGAAGATAAAACTCACAGTTATCTTTATTTTAAGCATCTCCATTCCTGCATACATACATTTCCTGCTTATTCGACATGTTCAAGACTGAAACATTGCCGGAAACTGGAAATTACTTAAATATTAATTAAGTATTTTTTCCAGAATTTTTTAAATACCTCGAAGAAAACCGGTTAAAGATATTTATCATTTGATTGTGAATCCACTTTCTTTTGAAATGCGTTCACTTTTAAATAAAAAAGGCATTCAAAGGAAACCGGATACCTTACCCAAGCGCTTATTATTTTCATGTCGAGGATTTCTTGTCTTGGCAAAATATAAAGCATTGCCATTTGAGAGAAATGCTTGCTCGAATCCTCGTGTGCAAGTGATCCAGAGAAACAAATACTAAACTACACCTTGAATATTTAAATCTTTCCTTCATTACATAAATATACTATAAGATCATTCATGATGAAATAAAATCACAACAGTTTTCCCCTTACCGATCATAAACTCATTAACTTTAGCTACACAGGACTTTGAGTTCTGAACTTAAATTTCGAGGGTTTAATTCTTAAACTAATAAGTTAATCTTAACTGTTTAGTTCAAAATTGTTTTAGGATTTACACTGCAATCAGCATATAAGATCTAGCCTTTTTGGGCCACATAAGCTAAGCTAGATTTTACCAATGAACCTGGCGAATTCTCGCACAGGCGTGAAGTAATACCAGCACAGAAGAAGGGTGAAAATAGCCCTTTATTAAGTAAGAACAGAAGGGAACGTATTTCATGCTTTACAGTGGCACAAACTATTTGTGGTGGAACGTAAACGTTATTATACAAATCAGTTCAAGCCTAAAACAGAATGGTGCTTGCTGGATTAGCACGTTAAGTTACGGCTAACTTACCTTGACTCACCAACCTAACAGGCGTTGAAAATTAGTTTTCGCTACTCAACGCACGTTTCGTTGCTATCTCGCTGTTACGCTAGTAAGCCTTTTGGCTATTTCGGATTATCCACACGCCTGTTAGGTTTTTGAGGGTCAGCTGGTTAGGTGTAAATTAAGGTGCTAATCCAGAACTATTCTATTTTAAATTCGACTTGAATTATATTCTACATTTACGTTTTTCACCTCAAGTTGACGGTGTTTAAAGTAACGCACGAAGATCATGTCTTTCTGTTAAACTTTTAATTAATGAAGGGTTAATTTTCACCCTTCTTCTGTGCTGGTAATTTATTCACACCTGTGCAATAATTCGCCAGGTTCATTGTAGGACTAGAGCTATTTTATGTGGAGTAGTTGTGACAGATTTTACAAGTCTAACAGGTGAATTATTGGTGTGATGAAAATGAAAGATTTGACAATTTTTATTTATTTTCAAGGAAATTACTTCTTGATTACTTTTCATTTTTGTTGGAACTTACACAAGCTTATTTACATACATTTACTTTCTTTACCCTTTTTATGATAATTTTTAGGTATTACGTATTGTGTAACTGCAGGTATTTGTTCCTTTAGTGTTTCACAAAGCATGGGTAAACTTTTCATATTTTTTTGGATTTTAGACCTTTTGAAAATCTTATGGCAGTTAGGATTTTAATAATAGTTAACTTAATGTTAATTTCTTTTCTATGCTCCTTATCTTGTCACTATAGTACTTGCAACTATAACCCAGGTTTATGCATGTTTTACGGCAATGAATATACAAGAATGGATGTAATCTTACCTGATGAATGCACAGATGAACTTGTTTGAAGAATTTTTTTCTCAAATTCCCAGAGGGGTGGTAGCCCGAAAGAGTCTATTAGTCTATTATTATTAGTCTCAAAACTTCATTTTGTGGCGATTTACTATACACAGCGCATCACTTTTGAAATTGCTGCCACCAAACATTATCGCCCTGTATTATATTTAAAGAAATTAAATAAAGGCGATTCCGCATAAATGTATGCACGTTTCTTGCACCGTGAAAAAACAACGGTACCTAGATTTATAAAATTTTGAATAACGTAGTCCTCCATCCGAGCATGGGCACATGGATCCCCCGAGTTTCGAATCTTGAATTTTTTTTATTATCTATTTCATATTTTGCAGAATTTTAACGAATGTTAAGATTAAAAAACTCAACAATTTCAAAGAGAGCATTGGCAACACCGAAAAAAAACATTTTTACCTCCAGCCTGGAAAGTATGTATCAGAAATTCTAAAGATAAGCGGTTTCTAAATATTTCGTGATATTGCTGTTGTATTGAATTTTATGTGGTGTAGGTGCGAAGAACATGAAATTTAATAAATAAAGGTAACGCAGTTAAGAAAACGCTTCTTTAGGCGTAATAACAAAAGTCTGAAAGCGTTCAGATTTTTTTAAAATTTTTATTTTTATATTTGAGCATGGATAAGATTAAGATCGTTTGCTTCCTTTTCTAGGCCAGTTTCTGATATTGTTCTTTCTACTGATTTTTGTATGTATTTCGCTTATTAAATCTTGTGTACAAAAATGCATTTTATTTCGCATATTCTCCGTATGAATAATTTGTAAAATCCTTACACAAAATATTTTATTCTTACGGATATACACACGAGAGAATTTAAAGGTTGTCGACAAATAGCGACGATGACACAGATGACGATTTGTTTATAAATCATGTGAGTCAACAAAAGCCTTTGAATATAGGCATGGAACTGCTGGTCATGCCGCTGAATTGTGAGAATATGCGAATTGTCTGAAGAAACACTGAGCAAGTAACAACATAAGTTTTTATAGTCTTTATTTTCTCTTAAAGTAGTCTCACTTACGTCTGGCCATCCTCGAAATCGATAAAGTTTTATTTAAAATAATAAAAATAAAAAAAAAAACTGTCGGCTTGAATAGGAAGAAGGAGATGTCGCGATATTCAATATCATAACGGAATTTCGTATGAATTTATCTGGGACGGTCCAAGAACAGTTTACTCAGATACCCTTATAGATATCAGAAAATTCAAGAAATTATTGTGACTTTTTACTTTCTTGTGCGAAGTAAAGGAAGTATTGTAATCGCGAAACATTCTGCGTATCATATTTCAACGAAAATATCCATTTTGATGTCATCGAATGCAATTAACCCATTCCAGAAGGCATTTTTATGACGTCTGTACGTACGTATGTATGTATGTATATATCTCACATAACTCAAAAACGAGTAGTCTCAGAACATTAAAAGTTTATATATAGGACTGTTATAGCATGCACCCATTATCCATGAGTTGTACCTCCCTTTTTGGTTGCAATCGGCAGCACCAAACGTATACAAATATACATATTTATCTGTCCACTCTGCTGCTCGGCTCCGCGAGCTCAGTTTTTTAATTCTTATATGCTGGTAAATCGCGCATTTTTTGTTTTAGAAAGAATTGAATTATTTTTTTTATGTTCCGGTTAATGTTTTTATGCCTTTAGTTAATCTGCATGCAATAGTTGTCAAATTATGAACAATTTAAAAGTTGCTTAGGCGGCTAAGCCTAATTTTTGTTTACCATAGCAGCCATATTAGGTTAAATTTGAAACTTAGAGTAATATTGAATTAAGTCAGTTTCTGCAACTTCAGTGTGTTTTTGTCGAGTGAGACCAAAAGTATACTTTCAATTTCGTGCACGAAAAAAAATCTGCCTTGTTGCCTGCTTGATACCTTGAGGCTTTATGCATTTTTGCCTCACCTCGAAGTGAGAATTGAATTAATTGAACGAGAAATTAACCTCTAATAAAATTAAAAGAAATAAGTTTAAATAAAATGCAGCAAAAATGCGTATAATTTAGTACTCCTTACAAGTAAAATTTTTTCAGATTTTTTTAAAGCGCGTTTTTGTAATCTGCAGTAAATCAAGAACCATCTATTAAAATAACCCTAATTAAAATATTTGTATAAAACAATGGTAAACATTTTTCTCGAAACTTTACATATTTCTAGCAGGTTTCTAAAAAGTGTAAAAATCATTGAAAAAGTATTTAAAAGTGTTCACCGATTTATAGACTATATTGCCTTTAACTTAATTCTTTCGATATCGGCATATGTGCATTTTTTATTCGCACAACAAGAGACTTAATAAAAGCAAAAACTATGGTGATTTTCTAATAATCGATGCTTTTTGGAAAAAATAAAGCATTACATAGTTTGGCTATCCTTTTTGTAAGTAAGATACATTTATTACCTTTATGAAATATTTTATGCATTGTACTCTAGCTAATATTTTAAATAAGAGATTTTATGCAAGGGCACTGTTAAATTCACTATAATATATATACTCATTAGAATGAAATCGTTCGTTACTACACTTGTTTTGAGGCAGCCAATTGAGATCTGTTGGTGAGCGACTCACGTATGTGGAAATCTAGTTAGTTAGACAATATTGCTCCATTGTTTCGCAAATTAACTCTCAGCGCTACAGAATGTGAATTGCGTAATGATGAATTAGATTAAAGATCTACCTCCAGAACTCGGTTCTAAATTTAGTCGTTGTTTGGTGGCGGCGGCTGAGTTTTCCAAATATATGCACAACATAGTTTTCGAGTAGAGAAAACAGATTTGTTTAGTTTTAAGTGATTTCTGAAGGCAAAATCTTGCAAGCAGAAAGAGAAATCGCTTGAAATATATGAACGTTAATTGTCTGAATGGTGAACATATACTTGATTTCAGATTTTAAGTGGACTTATAAAGATTTTGAAGGAGTTACGCAGTGAAAGGAAAGAATGTAAGGAATTTAACCATATTTTGTCTAATTTCGGCTAGCACAAGGTTGTTTGATATCGCACTTTTCATTTAACGGAACTTGTATTATTTGATTTGTTGATCTATTTTAATTACTAGGAAGTACTGTTGACTTTCCATATCATTTGCCTTTTGTATTACAATATTTTCATGTATATACAGAAATGTCCAAACGTTTCGAAGTTCGAATCTCGATAACGGGCTGGCTGAACGGGCGTTTTCGAGGTTTTCCCCACGTGTATACGAGAGAGTTTACCTTAAAAAGTTCTCCACGAATTCATCTCTCTCCTTAGGCAGATAGCCCTCGAGGCTTTGACGTAATTAAATAAACCAAATCAGCAATGGCTAAACGTTTTCGGAATTCCCATATTTTTAAGGCATTTTTAAAAGAAATAAACAGAAAGAAAAATGTTTAACTTTATACAATTATGAATTTCTTTTTAACGTTATTAAAATTTGTAAAAAATAAAACAGACAAAAAACGCAAATTTTAATTCATTTTTATTGCTTCCCTTCAAAAAGGAGATTTTGCTAACATTGTTGATTTACTTTGTTTTATAGAACGTTTCATCATTTGGTTGTGCTAATTAGTTGATAATTTTGAAAATTAGGATAATTATTTAAGAAAATATCAAAATGGGAAGAACTTAATGTTAGAATATTTCTAACATTGCGTTCTTTCCATTTTGATATATCAAATCTTGTTTTCAAATAAGCAAAAAAGTTCAAGTTCAAAACGACAAAACGCTTAAACGCTCACAGTTTGCTGCACACTATATTTTGGCGCATTTTAAAAAAACAGAAGACAAAAATGGTCAAATACAGTAGAATAGTGATCAAATATTATTTTTCCTAATGAATCAAATTATCAGCTAAGCTTCGTTTCACTTCTGGTTCAGATTAAAATAATCTTACAAAATGTCCAAGATGTTTTTGGTTTTGGTTTTTAGCTTTTCATCGTTTCACAAATAGGTTTCTTTAAGGTTAATGAATTTTTCATAACAGTACTTATTTTTGCACTGGCCACCACAGTCCCCAGATCGTAACCCAATGGAATATGTATGATGTCTATAGCAGCAACAGCTATGCTAATTCCCAATAACATTCAATATGCCTCTTAAAATTGTTCTTGAACACGTTTGGAATGGAATAAATGTAGAAGATTGTCAAAATATAGTGGCTAGCGCTTGAAGCAGAGTTGCTACTGCAATTAAAGTTATAGGTGGAAAATATAAATAAAAATTATCGAAAAATTTTACTTATATTTGATGATAAATAGTTTGGAATTTATTTATTTCTGAACTAGTTCCTAGTAAATACGTTATTATGGGTTGCCTAATATGTGGCTGTAACGAAAGTTTTCCCACCAGAAACGTTCTTAATGAAGTTAGGCAGAAACATGAAAATAGTACTTGTAGTACGAGGGTTTAATAGCAACTCAAATCTATGATTTTCTGCCAACGTTTTGGTGCTTTTTCAAAGCCTTCGACCCAGAAACTAGGTGGCCCCGAGTCCAAAAACAGATCAATCTCATTTCAGGAATTCTGTGCAGAATGGAAGGTAACACCAGAAAGATTTAGCTGCAGGTGTGAAAAACGGTAAAAGTTCGAAGGAGCTATGTCAGGGCTATAAGGTGGGTGTGGCAAAAGGTCCCATTTGACTCCGTCAGCCGATGAATGCAGACACATGCTGTCTTGCATTATCTCTATGGAACATTTCCTTTTTGCGCCAGAACTCAATTCGACGTTTTACCTTGCGCTCTGCTTCTTGAATGTCATAATCCTTGTTTTTGAATTTTCGGTACCAAACCTTCACAGTATCACATGACACAACATTAGTACCTAAAGTTGTACACGTGATTTGGTGACATTCTGTATCTCACTTTTGCAACAGAACTGGAAATAAATGATGGTTCTAATCTGGCAGCGTGGTAGTTCCATTTCAGACACCTTGTACTTAATGAAAACGATATTCTTTACAAATTTCATAACATAATGTTCTAAAGCAAGAGTCATTCTTTGAAATACCAAAAATCGTTTAACAAAATATGACTAAACACGCCAACGTGAACTGCTTGGGCAAACGATATTTGTGGTGGCGGGAAACTTTCTTTAAAAACCCGAAACTTTTGGCTAAGTTTTACCAACTGAACCTTGTTAATAAACAGTTCATGTTAATAAACAGGCTTTATACCATTTTATGTACACTCCTTGATAACGAATTAAAGCCGTAGTCCCGTGAGTGTTTGTTAATCGAAGTTCGACTGTATGTAAAATTTATTTAAATAATAAGATTGTGATAATAAAGTCAAAATGTTAGGATTTATTGCTCTAATGTTTATCTACAGAATAACAAAGTACAATTATCCTTTTAATTTCACAACAAATGCCTATCCAGCGAATGTAGAACCATTTTTAAGGTGCATAGATTGCACGGTGAAATACCTTTTGAACCGTTTTTCATGTCTAGATAAGAATCAGATCAGGCAAGCATTATAGTGAAACAATTTTGGTCATGTTACGTCTTTCAGTAAAAATATTCGGACTTAAGTTTCTCAGCTAGTCCCATAGGAGAAAACGTATAAGCAAAAATTTTTTTCAATATGAATATAAGTACTCAAAAGAATTTTAATTAAAACAACTTTTGGTACTCATACACAAATGCTGAAGTACGATTTTTGACAGATTTTCAGTTCATACGTTTCCTGTCAAACATACACTAATATAGCAGGACTTCTCAACCAGGGAAGATTTCATAGTTTTAGGGGGGAATGCAGTCAGCCTTTTATTTTATGTCTATAAAAATTACTTTAATTCACGTTTTAATATTTATTAAAATTTTCTATACCTTTTTCCTTTAACTCGAGAAACACATTAAAATAATCTAAACTGAAATATATGTATGTATTTTTCGAGTTTTGGAATTGGGAGGGAATGATAGCTTAACAGTGGCGAAATGGGTGCATGGAGCAAAAACATTTTGAGAACCCCTGTTCTATAGAGTTTAAATTCCCATTCACAGATACGCTAAAATTGGAAACTGGTTTTGATGGAAACCTATTTAAATTATAGTAACTTTTAAACTTTTCGCCAATTGCTTTCTTCAAGATTTATCTGTTAATTAAATGCGGAAAAATTCGCGAATGCTATCCGCCTAAAGCAGGGGCGGGCAATACTTTTAACTGAGAGAGTAAAACGTTTTTTAGTGCAACATGCACGTTTACGGTATTTCGCAGTGCCACTATTGTTTCAGGATCCTATGAGACGCAAAGCATACCTCTCAGGTAAAATTAAAAAAAACATCGTTACAATTAAGAAATTACGCGTCTCTTCTGATTAATCATCAAATTGCTGACATGTACACGATTTCCTTTTCAAACAAAAATTTGGAATGAAATTTTGTTTTGTTTCTAATCTCACTCGCCTGGTATCAGAACAAGCTCACGAAATTCATTGTGGCAAGGAGTCGAGATTGTGCCTGTGGTTGGCAAGAGCCTTGGTCAGCATACCGGTGACAGTATGACTTTGTCTCATTCCGCGCCAATTTTGAAAGAGGGCATTCTGGGGGGGGGCGCGACTGAGGGTCTCCCTTCCTTATTCCTCTAACACCAACCTGCCGAGAGGAATCTCGGCTCGCTGCTTATTTTGAGGTCCTCTATGCAGCACAGATACAATAAATTTAGAAACATCCATGCCTTCTCTAGTATTCGAAACCGGGCCTTTCGGTTCGTAGTCAGAGCCACTAGCCACTATGCTGGTTGCTTTTAGGTATTATAGAACTATATTCTTCAGAGGATGCACAAACTTTTTAGCTTAGCTTACGTTGATCACTACCATAGATCTTCTTTAAGATTGCATAAGGGGCAAAGAGAATCAAGCGTGGCATTGATGCGTTGGAGATACTTACGAAAGCAGTCATGGCAAGATATAAGACAGAACTATGTGACAGATCTCTTTCTAGACCATTCGGGTCTTAACTATGATTTACTTCTCTTTTTGTTTGCGAGTTTCAGGAAAGAGAAGTCCTTGAGGACTTTGCTAACAATGGGGATACCAGGTTGTGATGTTTGAAGGCCAGTAACACCTTAGCATAGAAATCGAAGGCCTCTTCAACTTAACTCCACAATGGCAAGAATCCAGTGAAGCAAAACCTCCTTAAGCCAGTTCAGAAGACCGAAACAGCAATCGACAACTGGAGAACGGGGATCACGCTGCAAGTTAATAACTTGAAGGGCGACTCTGGAACCTGATAAGATCACCCATGAAACAGCCGGGAAAGTAGTTGCATAATTTTGATAGCTATTAACCTAGCTCAACGCATAAAAAAATTATTAAAATTTTAAACAAGATAAAAAAACAATAATTGGAAATTTCTCTTGAGAACGTGTCAAATTTTAAATATAATATAATTTCTCTAAAAGTTACCATGTAACCAAACTGTCGTAATATGAAAATTCATATTAATTCTTTCATTTCTGAAACTTAACCATTAGTCTATGACCACCACTCAGAAAAATATTTAGTCATCAATTCTTTATAAAGCAACTGTATAACAGAACTGCATTTAATCTCTGAAAATTAAGGAATAGAGGTTTAAATAAACAGTACGCAATTATTTGGCCCATGTAAATAACTAAAATGATTTCTTGTGATAGCGTAGAAAATAATCATGCCTACTATTACGCCACATTTGCATTTATTTAAGATACCAATTAAAAAAAAATGTCCGATGATAAAACATAAAGTTCGAAAATTTCGCAGCGATTTATTTATTAAATGTGTCCTTTGATGGGCAATGAAAAACAATTTGAAATGCAATGTTAATATTTTCCAGTCATATTTTAAAGATTAATTCGATTTAATTGCAGTCACGCGTTTCGTTGAGGCATATATAATTTCAATTAAAAATGTATTTCCTGTGAAATTTATATTAAAAAATCTGATGCATACACCACATGACTACCTTATACGGAACATTAAATAATCCGCATTTTTTGCTACATTTCATTTAAACTTATTTCCTCGAATTTCATTAGAGATATATTTCTCATTCATATAATTCAATTCTCACTTTGCGACAAGGTAAAAATACATAAGACCTCAAAACATCTTTATTAAAAATTGAAAACTATAGAAAAATATAAAACATATATACAGTGAAAACAATTTAACGAACAATTTTTACAATTAAAATTACAATTTCTATGCAAAAACAAGCAATTCGGCCAGCCGGTAAGAAAGAAGATTTTTCGGTGCACAAAACTGAAGGTTTACTTTTGGTCTCACTCGGCAAAAAAAAACACTGAAGGCGTAGAAACTGACTTAATTTGTTGAGGATGCTATGCTGAGCCAATATATGGGATAATTTAATAGCATAAATGATAATTCCAGAATGGATTAAGCATGATTTCATTCGCAACAATAAAAGAGGACGTTATCTTTGTTGTTGCGAAGCTTAGCTTCTCTAGATTCGAAACATGCTTATTCCAGATTAGCAGAATTATTAGAAGAATAGTGGCACGTTGCTTATATTGGCAACGTGCCACTATTCTGCTAAATGTAAACAGATATAGCTGCTATGGTAAAAAAAAATTAGGCTTAGCCGCACTTAAAGAGCTTTTAAATTGTTGATAATTCTAGAACTATTGCATTCAGATTAATTAAAGTCTTAAAAATCTTAGCCGGAAGATAATAGCAACATAATTCAATCATTCAATCATTTTTAAAGAACAAAACTGCATAATTTACCAACATATAAGAATATAAATTATGTATGTATATATATATATATATATACGCATACATTTGGTACGGCTGATTGCCACCAAAAAGGGAGGTGCAGAACTACATGATATAGCAGTCGTATATATAAAACTTCAACTTTCTAAGGCTACTCGTTTTTGCTTTATACGATATATATATATATATCGTATAAAGCATAAAACATAAATACGTATATATATATATATATATATATACATACGTACGTAGGTATGTACAGATGCCACAAACAAATCTATTCTGAACCCATTTTAACTCAGCTTTATAATTCGTTTGGGGAAAAATGTGTTTTATTCTGTCCTTACGTACGGATGTCATGCAAAAACATCGTTAAATTGCATTCGATAGCTGTCAAAATGGATATTTTCGGTGAAATATGGTACCCGGAATTTTTCATGATTACAATAATTCCCTTATTTCGTACAAGGAAGTAAATATAATGTGTTTAGCATTTGGAGTGATATGAGGATTACGATTTACACTAATTTCCAAAAGTTACGCACGCGATGTAAGTTCTGAGCTTTGAAAGGTTCGTTTCAATTGTATTGGGTGAAACATACTGTTGCGCCCTACGAGTTCGTGGATTTAGAGTAATTGACGATAAAACGTGATGAAGAATGAAAATACAATTCATTCGCCAGCAGAGTTCCAAAGAGACGTTTACAGTCTCGGAAAAACTACGCTTAACATGCTGAAACAATCAGCAACGCAGCCTTCAAGCTATAACGGCAAAATCCTAAGTACAACTTGCAACTCAGCCGAAATTTTTTTTTGACATATGTGCTGACATTTAAAGGGATTCATATAGGACACATTTAGTGACATTGTAAGGTATTTACGTTAATTAACCAGTTATTTTATGTTACCAATCTGTGCTGTCACTTCTGTGTTTCTGTTTTCCTGTCCGAATGCGAATGTTGCTTGCGTGTATTTAAATGAGAGTTTCAGATTGTTTTAATTAGATCGTTTTCTGCCTGTTAAAGACCACTTTGTTAGTCGTTATTCTACTATAAGAGCTCCTGTTTACGGCGTTGCTTTATACTTGCAGATATTGCTGTCACGTCAGATTAAGAGGCAAACTTGAGCGTTTAAATATTTCTGCCTAGCCTTTGGCTAATAAAAACTTAGATTCAGGTTTAAATTAAAATTCTACTTTTGAGTTCACGCTATAAATGTCAGATTGGACTTAAGATTGGACTTAACATTAATGTGAGGAAAAATGACCTATGCCCAACTGCTCTTCGTTCCATCGCTTTGAAAACTATTAATACTCCCTATCCACTTGGTGAGTGGCTTCACATCTAACACTGATGGTTTACTTTTGGATTTGCCCCAGGGCGCTGGTGCTGGCGCCTTCTGTAATCTGTTTTCCTTTTACCTAAATATTGGCTCTCCATACCACCCATTGTGATAATGAAATCGGAGCCATCCCTTCCCTTCAACAGCTTTCACGCCTCTCTTCTCTTGATAAGGTTGCAATTTTATTGGACTCAAGTTCTGCTCTTCAGGCGTTAGTGAGTAACCTAAGAAAACAAAGTGCCCGTGTCCAGTGCTGCAGGGAGCTGTTAAGCAGATTGCTTTAAAGAGGGTACCATTACATTGTGGCCTTTGGGAAAATGAGATGGCAGATCTTTTGGCAAAAAAAGGTTCGGTATTTTCCAGAGGTATTCCAGAGACCTATCTGTTCACTCTGCTAAACTTGAAATTAATAAGATTTATCAAAAATCTTTCGAAATGTTGCCGTTAGTGCTTCTGAAAATAAATCATGGAGGGTGCTATTGAATGCTGACTGTGTCTCGGACTCTCCTCGTGCTACTGCTGTGGCTGAGTTTAGACTACTGACTGGACATGACTGCCTTGATGCTTATTTATTTCGTTTTAATTTGACTTCCTCACCTTCATGTGCTTTGTGTGAAGCTGGACAAGTCATGGACATGTGCTCTGCACTAACGAGTTTCGACTGTATTGTAAAGAAGTATTGGAGAGCTCGTTGCCTAATGACCTGATGGTCAATGGCCAGGCATTTGATAAATAAATAAATAAATAAGTTCGCGCAATAAATGCTGGCTGATTTGTAAGCAGTGGGAATGCTTTTGTTGGGGTTAATGAGTTCTAATAAAAGGGTCCTTTACGCCATTAGCACGTCTGTGCTATACTTTCCAAGACTTAGTGATGCATTGCTGACAGTCTTAGCTAAGAAACTTGACTTAGTTTATGTTACCAAAACTAGTAAGACTATACAATGCATATAACATTCTAATCAATTTTGGTCTCTTGCGATATGTTATCCAGTATTTCGGTGTTGCTGTTTTAATGATTTCCACTGTTCTTTTTATAATTAAAAAATCATGCATATTCTTCCATTTAAACATCATATTTTATAAATTTCCTACTTGTAAAACTTGGGGATATTTTGCGGAAGGATTTCTTGATAGATTTGATCTCCAGATAAAACGCATCAGGACTTTTTCATAGGGGCATTTGTGAAAGACTACGTTTCCAAGACAAAATTTTCTGACATTGTTGAACTTAAGAAACGAGCCGCTTGAAGTTATGAGAATGATGACGTCAGTAGTGCTGGCAACACATCGCAACAGTTTAAAACTTGACTTGAATAATGTTCACAATATCAAGCAAATAATTAATGGTGTGTGTGAGGTTTTAATTACTTAATTCAGTGTTCAATCCTTCAACCCCACTAACACTAATAACCGCATAATCGCTTAAGTGTGAATAGAGACGTAAGACTTACGAAGTGTTAACTACCCTTTATTTCTCACAATAAATATGATACAAGCAACTCCTGACTCGGAGTGTACAGCAAAGCCTCCACTTGGGCTTGAACTTAAAGGAATGTGAAATTAAAGTTAGCTAAGCTTAACTAAAGCTAACTGAAAGATATAGTCGAAGCCCTCAAGATTCTAAGTAGTTGGCCTCTAAATCTTAATTAAGTCGGAGAAGCCAAGCAAGAGCCTAAAGTATGGCCGACAGTAGCAATAGCTTACAGAGACGTATCCAAAAGGCAAACGCGCGCTAGTCAGGAACTCAGGCTGTCGCTCAAAGTCGGTGAAACGTCGACTTAAATACTACTTTTTACTCATTTGCATTAACTTTGTTTCTAAAATTTCATTCTAGTAGGAAATTGTAAGCTGAAACCAGAAAAATATCAAAGATGCATAAACTTAAAATAACTGCTAATAAAATTAGGATAAACCTTACACGTGATTTAAAATTTAGTACAGTTTTGAGATTTTCTTGAATAATTTTGATTTCATATATAATACAAATCAAGGCATTCTTTAGCTCGCTTAGGGTAGAAGACTAACCTTATGCCTTATAGGGATATGTAGGAAGGCTTACTTTGATGGAGCTAGAAGAAAATATTGAATGCGAATTCACTCAGCATACATTCATGCTGTATAACAGAAGTTATAAATTAAACATAAAGAAGTTATAAATTAAACATAAAGAACATTTAAAACATCTAACATTAGGATTCATGTTGTGATATATTATTACGTGCAATACGTTGTTACTGTAATATTAATTTAGAAGTCAAACAACAAAAATCAGCGTTATATTTTCAAATTTACACAGGACTAGTTTCTATAGTTTTACCGAACCACCATCCCCAGCTGCAAAAGCGTAAATGAATGAGATGAGATATAATGATCAGATAAGAAAGCCTGGACAGGAGACAAGCTACTGGCGCCATCTGCTGATGAAACTAAAACATAATTTCTTTAAAGGCTGAAGGCAAAGATGGATTGGAATTAGGGTCGTTAACTAGAACAGAAAGATTTTTTTGACTGTGAAATGCCTCTTGAAAATCCAGTTCACCAATGGAAGATGGTTTTGAATAATTTTGGCAGCAAAAAAATTGAAAGTGTGATTTTCGGATCAACAATGTTGGGCAACAGAAGACTTCTGTGTTTCCTTTTTTCTAATATATGCCTCGTGTTCCTTAACGCGAAATTTTAAGGCTCTCTTAGTTTCATTAATGTAAATTAAACCACACTGGCAAGGAATCCTGTAATCCCCAGGAATTCATATCCGGAATGGGGCCCTTGAATATGGAACTCAGAATTTTATTGATGGAAGAATAAACGACCCGAAAGTTAAATTTCTGCAAAATACGTGCAATGTTATAGCTAATTGATGGAAAGAAAGGAATGACAACAGAATTTTTTTAATCTCCTAAAACAAGAGTCTGTCTTTTGGTGTGTTGAGATGAGAAATTTTTAACTGGTTGATTAATAATGTTGGGTGAAAAGGCCCTGTCAATAGTCAATAGCTATTGCTTTTAAATGATTTAGTTCTTCATCGAGGGATAGTTTGAAGGAGAAAACTTGAAGGGCACGGAAAACATAGGAATAAAATGAAACTAACTTGTGTTTAGCCCGGATGACATGATTTGAAGTGTGATGGAAGGCAAACCGATGAAGGTTTACGGTAAAAAATAGTACTAAAGTTGGATGTATTACGTGTGACCAGAATGTCGAGAAACGGAAGATATATTATCAAGTAATATATTATCAAGAGTTACGTTCATACTAATGTATAATTTCAATACTGTAATATATTGTTTCGTACGAGTTCTATTGGAAATAATTCCCACAGAACTGCTGGTAGTTTGATAAAATTTATTTTACCAAAAGAAACAAATTACAGTTCTAGAACTTCTAAATGTATTTGTAAAACTCTTCTCATGACAGAGAACAATCAATAATTACACCTTCAAACTACTAAGAACATTAAACACAACGCAACGCAAAGTGCATGTAAAGAGTGAAGCCTGAACGGAGATCATTCGCCAAATGGTAGTAAGGTTTGAGGACATTTGGCGGTTTTTCGCCAAATTTGGCGACTCTGCGACAGCTTGGCTCTATCTCGCCCATTTACCTCAATGTTAAATGCTCTTTTCCCTGAAGCTTCATTCTCTTGAGGTTTTCCTGTTATATTATGCAAGAAATATTGCAACGTTACACAAATTTCACTAAAATTATTTGCATATATAGAGATTCCTAAGAATATTGTAATATTGAATTTTCCACAGAAATACTAGTAGAGCTGTTCGCAGCATCAAAGAAATACTAGTACTTACGCTTAAAACTATTAAGAACATTAAATCCAACGCAGTGCAAAGCGCATCTAATGAGAAAGCTAACCCGTAGATATCTCCGTTCAAGCTGAACTAACAATTCGCAACAACAATAACTAAACAACTGAGAGCATATACTTTCTCTCTGGCATTATACATAGCTTTTAACCGGCCGCCGAGATATTTCTAGAACTTTTTGCTTCTCGAAATTACTGGAAAGCAATAAGAGGGTTGAATTATGGTTGTCGCTAATGTGGTGATCAATTACACTTATTCAATTAGAATATTTATTACCGTGATACAGGGACCGGACCCAATAGTCGTCAAACTTTCGCCACGTTTGGTAATTTCCTGCCAAATTTGGCTACGAAATAAGTCGCCAAAACCGTTGTCAACTTGGTGACATCTCGCCAAATGACGGAGCTACTCATTTACGCAATGTTAAAGGTACTTGCCCCTGTATTTTTATGTTTCCGGCATAGCTCCTCGCTTTAGATTTTTCGCGTTACATTACGCAGGAAAATAGCTATTGCTTTTAAAGCTAACTGAAAGAATTTCACACAACAATTTCGCACATACTTGCACTAAAATCCTTTTGTATGTTCAAAATTCACAGTACTACCAGTAGGATAATATATAAAGCTTTGTCACGTAAAAATATTATTTAAAATTCTCATAAGAATAATTTTTAGTCCCCTAAATAATATTTTATCCCAAATTAATAAATATAGGCTCGAAGACATTTTCCATTCATTTGTACTAGT
>KK115494.1:82571-122554 GCA_000611955.2 Stegodyphus mimosarum
TATTCCTGTACAGGAAATATCGGATTATAATGATACTAATTAACTTACATGCATCAGAGATATTTCGAATCGTTTAAATGAAAACTATAATCATCCACCAGCGATGGATTAACACATTTTAGAAATGTGATATGATTTTACTTAAACCAGAGTCGACTTTTAATGTCCATTTTTCTCATTAAATGTGCGAAGCTGAAATCGATACTTGAACGAAAAGAAAAGTCGATGAATTATGACTTTTTACGGTGAAATTGAAAAAAGCTGTTAAGCGATTAATCATAAATTTAATTTTGCAAGGAGGAGAGATACGGAATAAATTACTTTCTGGAACCTAGTAATGTTTTTTGAATTATTAATCATTTTTTGTCGGAACTTCAAAAATTCTTCTGAACAACAAATGGATTTTCTACAATGAGGGGGGCGCACGAATCCAGGATCCTTGAAAATATTATATTGTATGAGGGGTGTTCAAATGGAAGTGATTCGAGGTGTGTATCCGTGAGATGTGTAGCGATAGAAATGAGACAGATACATAAATAGGAACAGCAATATTTAATGACTGAAATGCATATGATGCTTGTTATCACCCATTCCGTTAAGGCACGTGTCTCATTGCTTGGAAAGGTTACGATTTTCGTCCGCGAAGAACGATATCCGGTTGATCATGGAACCAGTTCATAACTGCAGCCTCGTCGGAATAAAAGCATTGACCTTTTAGGCTTTTTTTGTGACAGATAAGATGTGATAGTCGAAAGGCGACAGATCTGGACTGTAAGCTGGATGTTCCAAGACTTCCTACTTTTTACGGGAAAATGCCTTGACACACACCCGGGCAACATGCGGCTTTGCATTGTCGTGCAGAAGGATGACACCTGATGACAGCATACCTGGATGTCTGTTTTTAATAGCTTTATGCAGCTTATCAAGCGTTTCGTTGTACCGTTGGGCATTGATTGCAGACGTGTAGCTCTTAAACTCTAGTAATAGGAGACCCTGAATGTCGAAAAATTCTGTCAACATCACCTTTCCGGCTGAGTGCCGAATTTGGAATTTTTTCGGCCTAAGCGAGTAGTGATGTTTCCATTGTATCTGACGGACTTCCCATCCTGTTGGAAGTGGTGACACCATGTTCCGGCCCCTGCAAATATCTGCTTCCGAAAGTCGTCACCGTTAGCTGTCTAACGCACCAAATGCTGTAAACTGAGGCCCATTAGCTATTTCATGTGGTGGTCAGACAGTATGCCGGGGTACAAATTGGCAGCAAACGTTTCGATACTTCAGAATGCTGCTGACAAACGGTCAACTCATTTGCAACTTCACAGATGCTTCGATATCGATTTGCCTTGATTGTCGTGTCAATGTCCGTAATCATCTTATCTGTCACAACCTTCTGCGCCTGACCGAGCCGGGGCAAATCCGTTGTCTCCTAGCTACCTTTGCTAAACATTCTCGCGCACCTCGTCAAAGTGGGCTTCGACACACATGTGTTTCCGTACACAGCCAGCTTTCTTCGATGAATGTCCACCAGCTTACACCTTTCCAATGTTAAAAACATAACTACAGCTCACTGATCTGTTTTCGAAGCAGTTGCATCCACACCAGCCATTTCTGAATGAATGCCACGTTCTTGCGACTGAGGTTAGCAGTCATCTCCTTCCGTACACGCATGCGTGACACATACAGCTTCACTATCGCGTTCGTTTCACCAAATTCCAGTGCAAAGTTTTCGCATCGAATCACTTTCATTGGAATAATAGAATTTGTAAATTAAATGCTTAAAACAAATCTGTTTAAGATATAATAATGCATAAAAAAATTCACATGTTATTAATAATGTTAACGTTAAATGTTCTGAATTATAGTTACAGTAAAGTGCTCCTGAACGTTATGTTTAGTAATTACATACTCGTTCTGCCAGTCACATATTTTGCAGAAATGTGCAAAATCAGATAATGCAAATTAATGGCGTATTTTTCAATTAATCTGCTCTTGATAGAAAAAGACATTGAAAAAGGAACTACACTTGAATGAAATTAATTAATATAATATACAAAGAATTTACGCAATCGTACATTAATATAATATGAAACGTAATAATAAAGAAATAAAAAACAATTAATAGGCGATAAAAAGGTAAAATGTAAAAACAAACGCCCATACACATTTTCCCTTTCTTAAGAACAAGTCTGTGCAGTATAAAGCAAAGTACCAAGGATATGTAGTCTCGATTACTATATTAAAGTGCGAAATCTCTCAAGTGCGGTACTTTATAAAGAAGTTCTTTACGTCTTCACGCTTTTACGTTCTTTACGTCTTTTTCCAACGTTCTTTAGTTTCCTGACCACACATAAAAGCCACTTCAATTATTTTGTAGTTTGGGTGAAATCTCTGGACAAAATTTAAAGATTCCAATATCATTTCAGACCTTTCCGTCGAGCCCATCGTCCGTCATTTTGGTAACAATATGGGGTTTCTCCTCTCAAGCATTTCAGTGATCTTCATTCTTGCGAACAGACGAACATTTATTAAACGAGCCTGCTCACTTATAGTTGAGATGACGAAGGTAGTTCTGGAGTTAATTCGCAGAGCAAAATAAGACTAGAAATAAACTTGTGGGTCCGTACGTTTCTAGAAAAAATAGTAACATTAGAAATCATTTGCCGTCTCTCTAGAAGTAGAACTATGGCTTGTTCGTTTGCCAAGGATGTACTAATCAGTTTCTTAGAGACACATACGATAATTCTTTACATATTTTTCCATTAAAAAAGAAACCCAAACAACCATAACTAAGTAATTATGAGTTACTTACCATTCACAACAATCTATTTCTTAGCCTATTGGCAGTGCTTGAATTTGTGGCTGAAAAAATGTTGAGGTCAACTGTACCCTCCCCAGATTCGAACAATGGATCTTCCCCTTGACAATTAACGTGCTAACCATTTACATCATAAAAGCATTACACTAGTTATACTTCTAGAGAGAAATGTGATGTTATAAGTCTGGTGCTTTTGCAAGCATTGCTCCTATACGTTAGCAAGATGATAAGTCTTGGACATAGTTCTCTTTATACCTAAATATAAATGGCAAGAAGAGATTTAGATTATTCGATTAAATCTATCTACATGCCATCCTAATATGCACGTAGAGAGCTCTCTGAGTTTAGGCGTAACAAATAATGTAAGATATTCTTTTAAATACTTTAGAAACGAAGTTCATTTCATGATCAGAATGAGTAAGAAGGAATCAGAATCAGGAAATCTAGTTATGAACGAAAACGTTTGTTATTTCCGAAGCTTCTTGGTTAATAATATGACAAGCTTCTGAAACTGAGAGGTACTTTTTGTCTTCAGTGGTTCGAATGATCCAAGAATATACGTCGCGGTAATCTTAAATGGTGTTCCAGCTGTAGTAAGCTATCTGGTGCACATATTTGCGGGCATTTCCATGCAACTTATGCATCATAAGACTTGCACAAATTTCTCATTCCTACTTTGGCTTTGGACCAGAAAGAATATTAAAAAGTAATTTAAGGATTTCTTTGTAAAACTAAAGTAACTACCAGCAAGACGAGTAAGAAGTTCTGATTTAAGATTTGACTTTTAATTTCAATCTTTATTTAGTTAGTGCTCCAAGATTTGTCTCTGATGTCATGAAATGCGGACTAATCTATTTGTCCATATGACCTCTATGTATGTTGCTCTGTATCAGAGCATTATTTTTCCCCTTTTCAACCACGGGCCTCTCTAAAATACAACAATTCTGAGGAAGAATTTCTAAATGAAGAAGTTTATCGTCAAATTTGCTTAACCGATGCATTCTTTCAAACATGATTTCCCACCGAATGTTTGAAATTAAATATTGAGGTGGATTGCACTGACGTATTGTCGAAATATTTTGATGAGGCAATGTAATTAGGTATTTTCGGTGTTCAGCAAGAATACATATCCAAAAGGATAATAGTAACAAGCATTCTAAAGCTCTTTTGATAGGCTTTCCAAAATGTTCACTCAAACAGGTATTTGCGCATTCCATACACAAAATAAAGAAATTAAGAATTAGAAGCAATTATTCCCTACAACAGAACCAAACACATATGAGTTTTCAGAATTAACATGTGTGTGAAGAATGAAGTAGCATTCAGATTGGGGATAATCCAATATAGCAGCAAAGCAGGATTTCTTTTGTTCCTACACTGAGGTTCAAAAAGCCATAAACTAATATTCATAAGATGACATTTACATTATCAAAGTAAGTAAGAAAGCGAGATATCTTAAATTACAAGCTAAGCTATTCCAAGTGACGAAAATTTTCATGACCGGATAAAGCCGATCATGCCGCTCAGAGGGAATTGGAAACATTACTTCTCTTTTCCATCAATGTGCGACATCTATGCATTTGTTGGCTGGAGGTAAAAATAGTGAGTGTTGTTTTCCTCTTAGAGGAGCCCTGAAGTTCATTAGCGTTTCTTATGCTCAAAGTCCCGCTAGTTTGTAGGTACGGAATCGGTAAATAAAGTACTTCATCCATCATATAATAAATTGTTTATATGAATATATAAAGCCTAAATACAGAAAATGGAAAATTTCGGAAGTCCGCGGACGAAACTTCCTTATACATATATATATACAAACACACAGACAGACAGAAATCATTGTAGAAACAGTAAAACTTGTTGCAGGGGGAGCCTAATTCTGCTTCTAATTGAAAACTGGCTATCACATTTTTGGACCAAAAGCATTACCTCTTTTACCTATATGTTAACGTGAGGTAAAAAAATTAGAAATTTTACATCTCTCAAAAACCATGCATTAAAATTGTCATCTGTTACATCGTGAATAGCAGGTTCTCGGTTCCATCGAAAGTTTTAGGATTCGATCTATAAATCGGCGCCCAGTTTCAGCACAGGTTGCTTTATCGGCTATTTTTGTTAAGCCAGTATACCAAGAAAAACGCCTGGGGTTAACATCAGGTATTATTATTGTGCTGTTGCAATCATATTATAGATTCTGAAAAGATTAAACGAGCCAAAGTAAAATTCTGCGTTAAAGAGGGCAACTCAGCAGCAGAGGTATAAAATAAGCTTCTGGCAATGTGTCGTATACAGTGTTTCGAGTTGAAAATTAGCTTCAATTGAGGAAAAACACTCCTTGAAGAAGACAAAGTAAATGAAAGACCTTCTATGGGAATCGCCGCTGAAAATGGAGAACAAAATTCGGGAACTTCTGAATATCGGAGGATCTTGAGCGACATTGCATCCAATGGGTCTGAGGCATGTTTATGGCGTTAAAATTAAAACGCCATAAAGATGCCGAAGACGCATTAGATTATATACAATGGCAATACCCCTTTCACCGAGCACTCCTTGTTCTCGAGTTTTTTGTAAACCACAACATGTTATTCTTTGCGTATCTGTTCTACCCATCAGATCTAACTCCTGTTAAATTCTTCCTTTTTGTCGAAAGTGCAGATCCACCTGAAAGGTTACCTATTTCACATCGTTGACTAGACCTTTTGGAATCGCAAAAGGTTATGAACTCTTCTGTGCGAAAGGAATTACAGGATACCTTCCAGGCATGGGAAGAAGGTTGAGATGCGCTTTTTCTTCCGCAAGGTGGCTTTTTCAAAGGAGATGACGTTCATACTTCAAACAAGGGGAAAAAACGTATTGATAGAAGCACATAATTTAAACCTATTTTTACCTCTTGGAATTATTATTCATATGTGTTGAGATATTCTTAGAGGCTAAATTTATTCCTTCTCGTAAATACATTACCTTATTAAGTTATGAATTTGTTACTGTATCTCGTTTATTTTTTTTCCGTCGTTTCCTTCATTTCGGAGAAATATCCCAGCAGGTGGTAAACACATATATTATCCAACGTTCTTGCCTTCATTTACTTTAAGATATAATTTTTCATTCAGTTGACCAGAAAAGTTGACAAATTTCTAAGTCTAAATATCTAAGCTTCTTTTCATATGAGCCCAAAATTCGCACTTTCTTAGAGCTTTGACTCTCACGACGCTGTAATTAAGAGGCATTTTTTAATTTTTTTTTTCCTAATGTGTGTTTAAAACTCAAAATTTATTTTAACCTCGCTGAAAAAATATTTTTGCTAAGTGCAGTGAATTTAGGAGGAAATTCTTAAAGGTAAGCCTTAAATATCTTAAGCCTTAACTACACTGCTTTCTTTCTTACGGATTTATCTTCAATAAACAGTAAAAAGTGAAATATTTGGTCAACGTCATTAATGGATAAACAATATTTTAAGCAGGAAGATGTTTTGCTTTATTAGATTACACCCATAAATGGTATAAGGAATTCATTCCTTACACATACGCACGCTTTTACACACATGCAAAGAAGACAGGAAGAATTAGTTTTTAATTGTATTTAAAATGCAGCAGTTTTTTAATGTTCGCAATTATTGATCCAGAAAAATTTAATATGATTGTACTCTTTAATTATCTCTTACTTTAATGATTAATAACTCTTCTCCCTCCAAAATAACAGATTTGCTGAAAATATTGCACATTGAACGAAAGTAAACATAGTAATGAATATCATTTGGTTGTTACGATAACTTGATAAACAACAACCAAATGATATCCGAAATAAAAGGAAGCAAATTTCGTTCATTCTTCGCACACTGATCTCGTATATGACCGTTAAAATATCTATTAGTTAATGTTTCGATTATCCATATTTTAATGAACATTTTGCTTTTATTACTACGTTAATTTTAAGGTTTTTAAATTTGTAATACACAGATCATAAGTATTGATACAGTATAATCATAAGTATTGATACAGACATTAAGGGACGGTAAGGAATATCAAAATGATTGAGAAGTGCATGGCAACCTATGAGCGGAAACATGATGGGAAAGTGGTATCAAAGGTACAAGAAATGAAGGTAATCAGGAAAGAGATTACGAGAAGTATTTATTGCACATAAATATTATATATGATATAGTATATGATACTTATCAAAAGGTTACGAAAGATTTCCAAAGTTTCCATCACTACATACATTACACCAACACACCATGGATTGTCGAGCACGGTCAAAAACATCTAGATTTGATTGGATATCTGTAGCAGAATAAATGATTCTTGCAACCAGATCCATCTCAGACTCGACAGGTGTTTCATACACAACTGCTTACAGAAGTGCTCAAAGAAACTCCTCAAAGAAGAAAATCAAGCCTCCGAAGATCCGGTGAACGTGGCTGTCAGAAAACCAAATCAACTCTCCCAATCCATTGGTGAATAAATAACACACTCATATGTCTCCGAACACATCTTCCATAATGAGTAGGAGCTCCATCATGTTGAAACCAAATGTTGCGTCTTACATTTTATGCCACATGATGTAAGCCTGGTAGAAGCTAGTCCAAAAAGATGAGATAATTTGCTGATGTCACAGGTGATAGCAACAAGAAAGTCCCAACTAAGCAGCTGTCGACTATGCTAGTCCAAACTTTCACTGAGATGCGGTACTGGACATCATGAAGTCTCACTCCATGGAGACTCTCGTGATCCTGTAAATCTGCATTGTGCTGCCTAAACATACCAACCAGTTAACAATGCACAGCCTGGGAAATGAGTATCGGTGGCAGTTTGGTGCAGATACCACTCATCAAAACGCTGATGGTTCATCTGCGGGTGATCTTAAACGTAACTGTCTCGGTTTTGCATTCTTTCACCGCCAATAGTTTAATCTGACACACTGATAATTTATTCAATCAGTTTAGTATTTAATTGTGCAGTCTTAGACTATGGTTCAAGGTTTAATTTGAATTGACCTTATTTATAGCATAAGATGGTGCCCTTATGCTCAAAGTTCTATTTAAATAAAAATTTTATGTGTACACTACATGAGTTCCTTGAACGGAATATTAAATTATACTTAATTTTCCTGCATTTCATTTAAACATACTGAATTGACAGTTAACGAATTTTGAATTAAATCTACTTCGTCGATAACGTATAAACTACAATAGAATAAATGCAGTCTTTAGATTTCATTATATTTATTTACCATAGGTTCACTTAATAGTTTTATATCTCATCCATTTTATAAGGCAGAGTGAGCAAAAATTATAGCATCTAAAGAATTACCACAAGTTTATTCAAATACTATAATAAATCTAAAACGATTAATAAAAGAAATTAAACATTCCTAAAGAACTGAATTAATCAGCAGCGCATGTGCTGCTGATTAATTCAGTTCTCGCTTTGCGGTAAGGCAAAAATACACAAAACTTCAAAGTATTTTCATTAAAAATTGAAATACATAGATAAACATAAACCACCAAGTACAGTTAAAAAAATTTTTACAATTAAAATTACAATTTGTACGCAAAAACCAGCTAATAACTTAAATGATAATTCAAGAATGAATCAAGCATAATTTAATGAGATACATTCCGGTGACGTCAGAGGTCACATGATGTAAGAACTGCTAATGTAAACAAACAAGCTTTTGGTGTGGTAGATGTGGTGAAAATTCGGATATTCGGCAACAGTTTATTCCAACAAGCCACCAAAATATGAGATGGTATTGACAGTTTAAGAATAATACTTGCCTATATAAAGGCAACAACTTTAGATGGCCAAGCATTTCTAAAGAAACAGTTACAATACATGTTGAGACGATTGGGATACTCATTTCTATGTACATCATGAAACCAAAACACACATTGAACATTTATAGTTTTATCAAGAAAATTTTAAAGCTTTCTAGTTGATTTCATATAGTATTAATTAACTTTATGTTTTAAATTATTTCCAGTACTTTTTTGAAATCACATGAATCATTTGCAATAATAATTCTGTACGCTGCAAAACGAAATGCATAAAATAATGTTCATGTATGTTGTTGTTCTACACTGAAAAGAAAAATATAATTACTATTATAATTTTAAGTCACAATTTTATCAGCCTGACAAGCACAAGATGGTTTTCAAAATGGTAGACGCAAATGTCTGGAACATTATAAATACAGTTGCCCTAAAACTATGTGACGATAGTGATATTAATATTATACACAGTTCAAAATTAATACATAATTTTGTACCCCTTGAAATTTAATTGTTCATAACTGATTCTTAATCTACAGAGAGCATAAACTTCAGATTAATATGTATTTTTTATATTACAGTATAAATGTCAAAAAGAAAATTGTATGGATTTGCACAACTGAGTTCGCTGTAATTCTAGCTGTGAAATTAATAAATTTTTGGTCATAGATATTTCTTTATTTTATAGTAAAACGCGATAAAATATACTGCATTTATGCGTATTGATTAAAACTTGATTATAACAGTCACATTATTAAAACACAAAGTGATGAAATTAATAAGAATTTAGTGGTGTAGCATGTTCTATGGCATTGTAATTAATAAGAGAAAATTGGCTTGGTGTTAATGTTTCTGCAAATAAGCAGAACTTGCATGATTTCAACTATTTCAATAATTTAGAACAAGTACTCATGAACTATTAACAAATATTTACATTGTACAGTCTGGAAAACATTATTCAATGTCTCGGGAATATTTTTCAACTATTGATATACACTTAACATTCCTAATAAAGTAAAAGATGAATATTGGTAAGTATTGGGAATAAAAGAAAATTTATGAATCTTACCTCATTTTCTGCAGAAATTTCCACAGACGTTTTATAATTAATTGTTTTCTTCATTTCTGCCTCAACACAGCTTGCTACAAGTACCTTACTATCTGGCATTACTTTAAAACAAATGTTATTGACTTGTTTTTCCTTGAACAAGAGAAGACCTTTTTATTAACATCAAGAAAAGAGAAATAACTTCCAAGAGTACTTTTTAATTTTTTACAATAGCTGTAAATTTCTAAATTAGAAAAATCTATTAATTTTAGTGGTACATCGGCTATAGACTCCATCGTAGACTGCGGACGTACGGAGATTGTTGTTCTTAAACCACGTGACCACTTTTCCCCTCTTCTTCTCTTGCGGAATGTATCTCATTCGCGATTACAAAAGAAGACGTTACTTTGTTGTTGCGAGGCTTAGTTTCTCTAAATTGGCAACAAATACACTATTCTGCTAAGCTTCAAATGTAAACAAATATGGACGCGATCATAATCGAAAATTAGGCTTAGCCGCACTTAAAAAACTTTTAAATTGTTGATAATTCCACAATTATTGCACGCAGGTTAACTAAGGGCATACAAATCTTAACCGAAAGATAAGAACAACATAATTCAATCATTTTCAAAGCAAAAAAATGCATACTTTACAAACTTATAAGTATAAAGAAACTGAGCTCACTGAGCCGAGTAACAAAGTGCATATATGCAGCCAAAATGCGAGGTGCACATCTACATAATATAACAACCCTATATACGAAATTTCAACATTCTGAGGCTACTCGTTGAGTTATGCGAAATACATACATACATACATACGTATGTACGCACAGACGCCACGAAAAAATCTCTTCAGAATGCGTTTAAAATCACTTTTATAATTATTTGGGGGGAAAGAATCCTATATTCTGTCCTTACGCAGGGATGTCACTGAAATATATCATTAAATCACATTCGATAGCGGTCAAATAGATATTTTCGTTGAAATGTGGTACCCGAAATTTTTCGCGATTACAATACTTCCTCTTTACTTCGTACAAGGAAGTAAAAAGGGTTGTTTTAAATAACCTTGGCAAGATTTTCTCATACCATCTCAGACATAACGATAATTAGCTACATGTCTATTAGGGCTATAGGACTAAAGTAGCAGTACTGTGCCAAGTACTTTATAAAGTCATTTTGAAGTTCATGTCCATACACAATGAATTTATTTTATGGAATTTTACACTGCATTTAAGATTTCTTATAGACTAAAATAGGCTAACATTCTCCTATGCATTATATGAGAGATGCATGACATTTGAGAAACACAGGTGGCGCAGGTGTTACAGATAGATTATATATCTTTAAGCCTAGATTCTAAACGTGCGTTTTCAATGAAAACATTCTTAATACGAGACTGAAAATTTTTTTAACGAATTTTAGCAGTAGGAGCAGTAGTTCTGTAAATGCAAAATTTTAATTTATGCATACGCCCAAAAAGCAAAACGCTCAATGTTGTTCCATACCTTTGCTTGTTAAAATTATTATAGCTATGCTGAAATAAGGTTTTCATAAGCCATCTATGGATACGCCTTTTTTTATCAATATAGAATCATTAATCCCCAAAACTACAAAAAAATCTTGTTTTGAAGTTTTCCCTTAAATCTAAGCGATCAATAAATATCTAGTTTTCCTTTGTTATGGGGTGTCAAAGTCAGTAAAGTGGTTCTGTCATACATCTGAAAATTCTGAAAGCAAAGATATAAAGAAATCTTTGTATTTAAGTTAGAAAATCATGAAAAACATTTTAACAATTGTAATTTTTTTTGCATAAGCTTCATAAAAGTCATACATTTTGCAGATGTAAAGCCTTCAACTTTGTCTACTGAGAGTGCTTTGATAGAAACCTGCGCATATATTACACAAAACTTCAGAAAGCGAAGTGAGCGATACTTAATGAAATAAAACTTTTAAAAGCCACCATGTATGCACACAATGCAAAGTAATTTGCACAGGTCGTCTCTTCTGAAAGAAAACTGTTTAATCTCATACCACTATCTTAATAAAATTAAAAAACTAAGTATTTATCGCCCGAAACCAGATTCTTTGAAGAGAAAAAAGTTCCCACTTCACATTCTCCTTTCTCTCTCTGCCCAGGGATCTGGTATCTTGCCATAATTATTTCGCATTTTTGAATTTTCAAAGGTTCGCTGAATTTTAAAGGAACAAAAGCTTCGAGAATCTACAAAAGAAATATTATCGGAAATTTTCAAAATAAGCCCATAAATTATCGAATAGTTCTGTGCAGTGGATATCTGTAGTGTACTTATATTTAGTGCTAATTTGAAACATTTCTGTTAAACTACTTAATTTTTAAAATTTGATTCCTGTTCATGGATTAAAACTTTGTTTTTTTTCATTCATTGTTGTTTCATTGAAGTGCAATGAAATAACACTTATCCGAAGATTGTGAAAAAGATGTGTCTCGAATAATAATTTAAAAGCCAGATAACATAAAAGTTGCACTCATTGCAGATAAAACAATAAAAAACTAAAATTTCAGTATGGAAATTTCAGATCGTAGTTCGAAATCACGAGGAATTTGTCACAGAAATTTCAAAAAAATTTTAAAATATTAAAATATAAAACGTTTGAAAAGTTTTAGATTTTAAATTACGACCAAAAGGGTCTTTGTTTAATATTTTGGGTTTTACCTTTATTTATTAAATATCATGTTCTTCGCAGTTAAACCATAAAATTCAGTTCAACAGCAATATTGCAAAATAATTTTAAAATGAGCATATGTTTAGAATTTCCGATACACAGTCTCACGCGCTGGAGATAAAAATATTTTTTCTAATATTTGCCATTGCTCACATTGAAATCCTTGAGTTTGCTAATCAAACATTCGTTAAAGTTTTACGAAATATATGAAATCGATAAGAAAACAAATTCCAAATTTGGACTTTCAGATGCCATATTCACAGCAGGATTACGTCATTCAAAATTCGATGGCTGTAGGTACCGTCGCTATATCACAATGCGAGATACATATATACATTTATGCAGATTGCTCATTATTCAATTTCTTTAAATGTAATACAGGGCGATAATATTTGATGTCAGCAATTTGAAAAGTGAAACAACGCTTTTAGTGAATCGACGTAAAATGCCAAAACGAAATTAATATTCCTTGCCCTTTTGGACTAAAAATATTAAAAAGGATAGGACAAAGAAGAAAATACAATTTGATTTTTATATTCAGATTTAAATTGAAAGCCTGAAAAAAGTTTTTGGAATTATAGTAAGTCTGTTGATTCCCTTAGAAATCAGATCATCTGATCATTCCCTTAGAAATTAACGTTCTTTAAAACGTGTTATTTAAAATAGCGAAACAAACGGTTGAGGAAAAAGCAATATTATCTTATTACAAATTAATAATGTACGGAGATTTGAACATAGGATTATTAAAGGAAAACTTATTTTTAATATGTAGCTATGTAACAGAAAATGCAATTTGTTCTTTATATGCAGATTTAAATTCGAAACTTGAAAAAAATTTAAGTTAAATAATTATAATAAGCATTTTAACGTAAGAATCAGTCTCCCAAAAATTAGCGCTCTAACACCCAGAATCTTGCATTTAAAATGCATGAGCTAAAATTGGGAAACAAATGATAGAGGGAAAAGCAATATTTATCTCATTACAAATTAACAATGTATGGAGATTTAAAAGCATAGGATTTTTAAAGAATAAATTAATTTTTAATATGTAGCTGTGTATATATTTCATACTGGATAAATGTGCACAAGAACTGATATAAACATTTCCTTCAAATCCCATAGTGTTTGTTTCTCCAAAACAAATTCTTTTACTGAATAAAAAATTTGAAAGAAAAATTGCATGGAAACACTTAACACTCTCTAAATGTGAGCAATTATCAGCTGACTTGCTTTCGCCGCACACGTATTCGCCTATTCTGATATAAGATCATGAACGGGTAGTGTGTGTTAGATAAGATCTGAATTATCTCACTAAAAGAATTTTTCAGTTTAACTTACTAAAAGAATTTTTCAGTTTAACTTACTAAAAGAGGAAATGATGTTATTTTGTTATCTGACGATTCTTGAGCGTAGCCTCCGTGGCGCAATCGGCTAGCGCGTTCGGCTGTTAACCGAAAGGTTGGTGGTTCGAGCCCACCCGGGGGCGATGTTTTTTTTCTTTTTTTTTTTTTATTTTTTTCTTTTTTTTTTTTTAACAGCTTACTTTAAATAAATTCTTAAAGGGGTCAGTTTTTCCCAAAAGATAAAAAGGATCTTTTAAAGTTTATTATGATTTATAATACAGATTATCGATAGACATGGTTTCAGGTAGAATGGCGAAGCATTTTATAGAACATTAGATGATTACGCATTTAGACTAACAAGGGAAGTTTATATGTCTTCTGCATATTTGAAAAGTGGAAAATATATAACATAATTTTATAAATGTTTTTAAGGTTAAATTAAATGTGTTTTTATTTAAATAAATCAGATTAAAATGTAAAAAAAAATTATAATATTCTAAACAACTGCACCTATTGTATTTAAATAGTTTAATTTATTATCATTCAATAGCAGACACAATAAATGTGAAAAAAATATTTGGAGTTTTCCAAATAGCAATAAAATCGAATGAAAAGTGAAACAACGTAAAATTATATTTCGAGGATGATAACCCTTTTTTGATAGAAAAACTCTTCAAAGCATTTTAAAATATCACCGACTAAAATATGGCTATTTGCATAATATCGTATTGCTTTTAAGCTTCTTTAATAGCTTAGTAAATTTAATATTTCACAAAAAAGAAAAAAAAATAGGCATTTGTTTTGTTATAATTCCTTTATATTAAAAACAATATGTGCGAACTTTATTTTTATAAGTGGCATTCCTTAAACTTCTTGTCAACTCTCCAACTTATAAAAATTGGATAAGTTGACATCTCTAACGTTTTATATGCTATTTTTCTTTCAAATAATAAAAACTTACTGATTTTCATACATTCCTGAAATATGTCAACATCAACATGTTTGTCTGACAATACTTAGTAACCTGTAATTTGGTTTTATATTTACTACTAGAAAAATGAAGGATTTTTTAATTGTATGGCTATAATCGATTGATGTTGTAAAACTGCTTTATTATGTACAATGGAGGACAATCAAATTACATTAGTTACAAGTTACGGTTTTCTTTTAAAAGAAATCTGATCTTTCAGAAGAGGAAATGGTAAAAGACAACTTTACGATTGCCACGAAACTTCCAATTCTAATAAGACCTGTTATCCACTTATGTCATGATAGCACACACGAGGGTCTGCAATAATTTCTAATTTCCTTTAATACGCAATGAAATGTATTAAACTATATGAAATATTTTGAATTATTAGAAGTTTGAATAACTCTATATATCTGGATAACATAGCTATAAAAAACATCTGAAAGCTTTTACAGTTTTTTTAACGTTTTGTGTCTTACCCTTATTTATTAAATATCATGTTCTTAGCACATAAACCTTAAAATTCAGTTCAAGGATATGGCAAAATAATTTTAAATTGAGCATATCTTTGAATTTTCGATACACAGTCTCACGCGCTGGAGATAAAAATGTTTTTTCTGTACAACGTTGCCATTGCTCGCATTGAAATCCTTGAGTTTGTTAATCAAAAATTCGTTAAAGTTTTACAAAATATGAAATCGATAATGAAACAAATTCCAAATTTCAAATTTGGGCTTCCAGATGCCCATATTCGCAACAGGATTACGTCATTCAAAATTCGATGGCTCTAGGTACCGTCGTTTTATCACCATGCGAGAAACATGCATACATTTATGCACATTTCTCATTATTTAATTTCTTTAAATATAATACAGGACTGCAATATTTGTTGGCAACATTTTGTAAAGTGAACCGCCATTTAATGTTTCTGACGCAAAATGCCGAAACAAAAACAAGGGAGAAAGCCCCTTTGGACTAATAATTTGTTGATATAAATGCATAATTCTTCCTGCATTCCTGAAATGTATGCCTGTATATGTTTTATAATATTTAAGAAGGCTTAAATTTGTTTTATTGCTACAGAAAATAACGCTTTACTTGTATTGTGTTCGTGTGAGCAACTTGTACATTTAAAAATAAGTTCTTACCATAAAATTTAAAATATTTCATACATTCCTAAAAGGCATATCTATGCTTATTTTATAGTACTTAGAAAACTTCTAATTTCTTTTATTACCACTTTTTTGTATGGCTGTAATTGAACCATGACCTCTATATGCATAGAAGTACATTAAAATATCAAAACATATTCTGGAATTTGTCGAATTTCGAATAATTGTTGATATTTAAGGTATAAATTAAGTATGAGGTGTTTAAATTTAAAGAATATGCAGCATTTTGCCTATTTTTCGAACATGCAAAACTATTGTTTTTAATCGTAATAATGACATAATAGTATTTAAAATTTTACCTACTTTCCTGTTTGCATAGTAAATTCACATTTTCTCGATATTAGTTACATCTCTTGGTGGATGAGTATATAAAAATGGAAAACACTAGTAGTTCATCTCAATATAGATCGAATACGAGCCGCTCTGCTAAAAAAGGGGTCACTGAAATCATACTTTTCAAACTGTCCATTGCTTTTGAGCCGACTGCAATCTAACATAATCTAAATATTATATTAATACCCATGACACACGTGAAAAGATTCTTATTTCAGCATAAGGTGAAACCAACTATGATGGATAATCTGAATACGAAGCCTTAGAGCAGTATTGTTGCAGGGTCTACGGCTCGTAAATAGATTAAATGAACACATGTACGATGATAAGTTAAGAAAACTTTATTTTTATCAAAATAAACACTTCAAAGTTCGGAACGTTTATGCAGAAATACTCCTACAGGTGTCACAGTATCACATACTGCAATCAGTAGTTGCGCTTTAAACTACTGAAAACGTTAAACACAACACAATGCAAAAAGCATATAAAGAGAATCGTAACTCGGATATAACTCAGTTCACGCGGAAATAACTCACAGAACAATAATTAAGCAAATGCGAGCAGACGCTCTCTCTTCGGCTTTAAATAGTTTTCAATCGGCCGTCGAGATATTTCTAATACTTTCTGCTTCTCGAAATCACTGGAAAGCAATACAAGGGTGTAATTACGGTTACAGCTAACATAGTGGTCAATTTTCTTTTATTCAATTTAACTCATATTACGTTGACACATAGACCAGACTAAAAAATGTCTCCAAATGGTCGCCAAATTACCGAGACATCCATTTACTCAACGTTAAATGCACTTGCGCCTGCTTTCTTACTTTTCCGTCATGGCTTTATCTTAAAATTTGTTTCGCGTTATATTACACAGAAAAATACAACAATTTGTCATATAACTGCAATAAAAATCATCTATCTATGTACAAAATTCGTAACAGCATGTCAGAAAAAACACAATGACTTAGGTTTTTCTGTAACACAGAACAGACAATTCAAGAAAGTATTAAACAATATTCTTCTTAAAATGCCTTATTAGAAACATTTCGTGTTTGTTACTATTAATTATAGTTTCTTTTCAGTTCTAACGCACTACTGCATTAATTAGAGACTGCAACACCAGGGTTCGTAAAAGACTATTTCAGCCAATCCATAATTTAGAAACTATTTCTACTCCTGCAATCAAAGATAAAATTCCTGTCCTTCTCCTGTTTTTTTATGCCGGTCATAGCTCTTGGATATTTCTTTGATGTCCAAATTCCACATCACGTATCTTCAGTAAAAATATCGAGCAACTAAAGAATATTCGATAGAGTTAAGGCATCAGACTAAAAGTAAACAACGGTAGATGCGTGCCAGGAATTAAATAGGAAAAATGAAGAACCAAAAGGGAAACTTCCAATAAGTGATCAGAAAAAAGGTGGCAAAGACTGATTTCCAAAAACTTGAAAAGACGAGGATGAATAAAAGACGCTGAATGAATTTTTGATTGATACGTGCTTTATGAATGAACTAGCGTTTTCAATGTTACAAAACGTTGAGTATAGCTGAAATAAAATGAAAAACGTGAGCGGAAGGTTCGTTATCAACGAATCGGAAAGGACAAATATTTATCTCGGTTAGGTTTATCTCGTTTTATGCAACTTCAATTCACTCTTTCTTTTGTTTTAGTCACAGAATACAACCAGAAAATTACGCCTTTTGAAGTTTTGATGATTGCAGTTCTATGATCCTCTGTGTTGTTTACAAATATTTGTTATCGATATAGAAGTTGTAAGGCGTATTATAATTTTATAACAGTTATTTTTAATTTTGAAACCCTTTTCTTTCAATTCCTGCTTCCCACTTTCGTCCCTACCAAAATGAGTTTTTAGAATCGTGTTGAATGTAAATGAGGTAAAAGACGTATTTAAGGAAAGTTTATCTTATTTCAGTAGGAGAGCTTAGGAGCTCTTTGCGACGTGTGTTTTCAGTCAGGCTACTTCGTTATTAAACCTACTACACACGGCCGCATTTTACTGTCGATAACCATCGGCTAAGAGCCAGATACGTTAGCTAACTGTGTCTAGCTTCGGCTAAGTTTAGTTTAGTATTAGATTAGTTTCTTATTTTTCTTAGCTTGATCGGAAACCCGACTATTTCTTTGAGTGAGTAAAAGCTTATTTTAAATCTTCTCTAGACTTTGCCGTTATGTACGTGAACCCAGGGGTAAGTCGTTGCACGGTTCACTAGGTTCTTCTACGTTTAGCATAGTCCAAGTACTGAGGAACATTATAAAGTCTTTCCATATCAATCCCTTTTTTTTCAATCATCGTCTTTCGAATGAAGTGTTATGCTGTCTGAAGATACTATGGTAGCCATGAACTAGTTTCTGCACCTTAGGCGTTAAAATACAGTCTCAGGTGGTTATGCCCAGGACGTATCTGGACGCTGGAACACATCATGAACATACCAAAGAAAGTCAAACTCCATAAATGCTTTTTTTTTCCGAAAGGAGGGTACTATTTTGTCTTTTTTTCGACTCTAGTCTCTCCCAAGGCCAAAAGTGGTGACCATTTTATTGTGGAGGCACCTAATAGGCGGCCAGCGTTACTCCTATGACGTGACAAACAGTTACAACCATGCCTTTTCCAGGATTCGAACCCGGGACCTTCTGTATTGTAGTCGGCTCCCCTTACCACTATACTATCTGGGAGGTACTCTATAAATGATATGCAGTATGCCGTAACTTATTATAAGATATTACATCATATAAGAAATTAATAAATTCTTGATGTTATCCTAATGCATAAAATTAATTAAAAAATCGTATTTTAGAAGAGAGCATTCATGTAATGTTACAGGAATTCTTAAAATTTATTCATCCCTTTTTTTTATAATTTTAGTATACGTTGCTTATTCGGGCTCATTAATGTTTAAAAAAATTCAGATGATAATTTCATAAAAAATTATAACACATTGTAAAAAAATATAAAAAATTTAACAAATGGAAATCTTCTGTCAACGAAGTGGACATATTTTATTCCAAAACTTGTAGAGACATTAGGTTTTCTTGAAGCAAGAGAGATGAAAAATGAGCGATGTTCTCGGCGGGAATCGAACCACTGACCTCTTCAATACAAGCCGAGTGTGCTGACTACTTCACCACGAAGACATGCGGTGAAGGCGGAAGAAATACCTTTTAAATTGTCGTGCTGTATAATTGTGTACGTTTGAATCTGATTAATGAAATAAATTCTACCTATTATTTATTTAACACCTTACATTATATTTACTTTCTCTCACTACTCATACAGTGCGCATCCTAGGTATACAGGAGAATTCCATTGAGTTTACTCCATTATTTTCTAGACGGCGTATGATTGCATAGTAATTATTCCTTTCACAACGCCAAATCAAATAAATTTGTCGTATATTCAATGTGTATGAATTACGTAATTTGTTTTTCAGCTTGGTAAGACCCAATCTTGTAATGGCTATAACAAGGTCTGTACAATTATTACTTTCATTTTCAGCAAATATCTCCTCCCTTTATCCTACTTCGAAGGTTATCGAATTTCTTAGTTCGAAATCGCCTCCGAAAGAAAATGAAATTTTGTAAGCCTTTGAGTTAGCGTTACGCATAAGAAAATGAACGAAAACTTCCATGCAGGCAAGCTCATTCACCGAATTTGAACTCGGGTCGAACCACAAGTGTTGAGTTGTTTCATAGCTGGACCTTCATGAGCGAAATTAAAAAGAATTTTCTGCATTACTAAATACAAACATGGATAAATATATTTTTTGAGTCTAAAGAACTAAAATAAAACATTTGCTCTTTTTATCAAATGCGCATCAGATGAAATATAGCCATATTGAATATTTTAACACAAATTTCTGTTTTCGCAATCACTTAAAAACCATGAAGATAGATGTTACGTACAGATTATTGGTTTTAACACGATTTGGTTTAAAATTAAGACATCCAAGATTAACACTGACAAAAGCAATTGAAATTTAACGACAAATGTTACAGAATATACGAATTTGAAAACGGGAATTTTTAGTCAATTCAGGACACATCTTTTAAACAATAGTCTAAAATATATATATATATTCATGCATGCATTCATGTATACCCAATGTATGTATTTATGCATGCATACACTTATGTTCATGCATACATGCATAACCAGTTCATGCAAAAAGCTAAACGTAAGGAAATAATGTTGGAACTGAGAATGATGTGAAAAGTTATTTTCAATTCATAAAATGCTCTATGTATATATAATACATAGAGTATTGTATGTGGTCATTTACAATGTTCTTTGCAAAATATGTGTTGTAGTAATAATCTGTAACGAAAATCAGAAAATTTTCACTGTACCTACATGAGTGGTAAAGTAACAAATGATTAGTTAGTGAATAAAAGAGTAAATTCATAACACAGAGGCGGAAACGCCTTAGTTATTAGTGAAGGTAGAATAAATTTATGAGTTTCGTTAATTTTTAAATGGCATCGTCCTTTACAGAGGCTGTTGGCATACTTTTTAGACAACTTTCATTGTGTTTACAGAAATATTTAACTTAAAAATTTTCTGCTTTAAATGCTCTTTTGATAACCCTTAATTTTCTCTGTTTCTACACCACGATTCCCAAAATAATAAAGCTGTTTTCAGTTTCGGAAGAGGAATTTTATCCCAATCTTCTTGAGCAGCTTTACAAAGTCCAAGGAGGGCTGTTGGTCGACATTTGGCCTGTTCCATTTTAAAAGCCCGAAAGCGCAAAAAAACATGAATGATACATCAAGAGATTTAACAGGGATACGAATAAAGAGTATAGCTTAATACTCGGTTTCTTGTTCCATTTTTTCCAGGGAATTAACATTGGACTTTGACGTGTGACTACTTGCTTTACCTTGATGCATTTCTATTGATTGATAGCTCGGTGGGCGAAGAGTAGGTGTTTTATATTTAAACACTGGGTATAAAATATTTTCCCTATAATATACGGAGTTGATCTTAAGTCCTCCAATCTCTTCATTTTTAATTTTCAGTTACATAAAAATCCAGCAACACTCATTAATCCAATCTTCGGATAATTTGAACCATTTTTTAAAGATTTTTTCGCCTTTGATGATCATAAATGGTTTTTTATTACAGTTTTATTACAGTATTTAAGTACACCCAAAAAATTCTTCGATTGTGATAACAGTTTTTCATATTTGTTCGGATATATGTTCCACATAAAGAATTCTGCAACGCGTTCTATGTTTGACGCTATGTCTTGGAGAAAGACGATGTACATTATGTTTTTTTCTATTTTTTAAGATTCAAATCAGAATTAACCATTTTGTTTACAATTGACACTGAGTATTTTAAGGATTTTGTAACTGCCCTTTGAATTGGCAGATTTTCTTTTACTATTAAATATCTTTGCTATATTCGAAACATTCCTTTTTTCCCTTTAATATGTATTTAAAGCAATGTTTCCACACGAAGCCATACTTTGACTTTTTTTCTCTTTCTTGTTGACAGCATTACCTATCGTATGAGATATTGAAAACCCATGGCTTTGAGAGCGTTTTTCAAAAACTAGAGGCGAATATTTTTCTTTGGAAAGAACACAAGCATACATTTCCATCGATTGCTTCTTCATAACAGCCATTTTTCATGAAACAAAACTGTCAACTAGCAGACGATTTAAGCTAACATAACACGCCAGACAAATATTAATAGTGCCAAATCAATGTCAGCTGACGATTATTTATAACTTCAAATATATAGTTGCAGTTAAAAAAAAAGAATTTCCAAGCAGACAAATTTTTTATAGACAAGCAAAGTCTTCTAAAACGTGTGCTAACAGCCTCTGTATTTCACCATAACACCATATTTAGTTCTGTTCATACCATTACTGATGCAACAGGTTTTTAACGATCGAAAGATTCCTTTCGGCCTATTTTTTGAATGGATGAGAATCTGGCATTCACCCACAGCTCGCTTTTTTTAACCAGCTAAATTAAACTGCAAATTATTTGAAATTTTGGGGATTTGCATTGGGTTTATACGGCGAATTAAAATCTCTGCTTATACGCAGGCTGTTAATTTTTGCAAAAAACGTCTTTTAACTTATATATGTTGCCAAAAAACTGCTGTCTTAACTTATGCACGGATCGGCTTATACCCAAAAATATTTGGTGTTTTGTAAAACATGTAGTTTAGTAACATTAATTAATAGCTAGGTTCCTTTTTAAATTTAAAATTTTGGAATATGAAGCTTTGATGTGAAATATTAGTTTTCCGATCTAGCCAAATGTAGGAATACAGAATAAAGTCATAATTCTACGTAGACCTATCTAAATTTATATTGGATGTTTACCTGTTTTTGATGACACTATCATTATCTTCACAACCCTGGAAGGCGGCTCGGGTACACTCGTCAGATTTCCATGCAAGACCGAGTCCAATATGCTGTCCTGCGAATCCGCCATCTTGAGGATTGACGTGGTAACTGCCTCAGAAGAAGATCTAAATAGTCCACTTGCCCTTGCTCCCAATCATTTCTAAAATATAACACGAAACATAAGTTGGAAGAAATGGTATAGGAAACATGCATAATCATATTCAATTTTCATAAAGTACTGTTCCAACTAAAATCTTCAGAACAGTACAAACACTTGAATGACAAAAATTTCAGATTTTCTTTCTATTTACCAACAGACAAAATAGTATTATAAAAAAAATCAGTAATCAATCGTCGTTATTAAATCTTATAAAATGTTATCAGACACTAATCATATTTCTTTAATATTTCGTTTAAATAGTGAACACAAATTACAAAATGTTTCTTTAGTTTTTATTATAAATACTTCCTGAAAATATTTCTACGTAACATAAGATTTATCCATATTTTTTGTATATTTTATAATTAGCGTTTTCATTTGAAATATAGCCATGTTATATAGATATAAATTACAACCACTTGAACTAAATTCCTCTTGAACCTAGCTAAGGTAGACGATTTTAGCTCAAGTTTAGAGTTTAGTTCAAGTATCTCAATTCAAATTGTCATTATAGATTTAATACAGAGACAGTTCGCACATTTTTTAGCCGCTTTTGCTTTGCTATAAAAACAGTCTGCTTGGAAATATTTTAATTGCAAATATATTTTTGAAATCATAATTTACCGTCTCCTACTTGATAGTTTTGTTTCCATGTAAAATGACACATTTAAAGAAGCAACGGATGGAAGGCAATATCTGTGGTCTTTCCGAAGAGAAACTTATTCTTATCTATTCATTAAAATCTGCTGTCAAAGCCATGGGTTCTCGATCTTAAGCTACGATAGGCAGTATTGTCAGAAAGGAATGGAAGAAAAAGAAAGGTCAAAGTTTGGCTTTTCAAGTGTAAATGTTATTTCAAATATGTATCCAAGGAAAACACGGAATGTTTGGAAGTTGCAAAGGCAAGGTATTTAATGATAAAACAAAATTCGCGAAGTTGAAGGACAGTTACGAAATCATCAAAACTCTTAGTGTCAGCTGTAAAAGGAATGGTGAATGCGGATTTGAAATTGGAAGGCGAAAACACATAATGTCCATCATGTTTCTTTAAGACATATTGCCAAACGCAGAACGCTCTGCAGAATTTATTATGAGGAACATTTATCCGGGCAGAAATTGAGAAATGTTATCAAAGTAGATGAATCTTGGGTATATTTAAATGACTGCAATAAAAATATATCAGTTTATTATCATAATATGGAATAAAAAAAATCTTAAAGCATGACTAAAAGAATCTAAAGAAAGTTTTTCAAAGGGATTTATGATTGTTCGGGGATTTTCATTCCTGATTATTCTTGGTGCAAATTAAAAACGAAGAGAGGGAAGAAAAATGTTACGATAAACTACAAATAGTATCAGGAAAATATTTTATTCCCAATTTTCAAATATGAAGTATCTTCTCTTTACACACTGATCCATCAATCATTAGAACTGCATCAAGACAAAGCAAGGAGCTACACTTCAAAATAGACTGTTAATTTCCTGGGAAAAAATGAAACAAGAAACGAGTACCAAGGCATACCTTAATTCATATCCCTAATAAATCGAGTGAAGTATCAAGTCCATACCCTTCATTTATACCCCTAATAAATCTTCTGAAGTATCAAGGCCATTTCCTTCATTCATATCCCTGATAAACCGCTCGGGGTATCAAGGCCATAACCTTCATTCATATCCCTAATAAATGTCCTCGAGTATCAAGGCTATATCCTTCATTTATATCCTTTATAAATCTCCAGGAGTATCAAGGCCATACCCTTCATTAATATTCTTGATAAATCTCCTGGAGTATCAAGGCCTTATCCTTCATTTATATCCCTAATAAATCTCCTCATGTATCATCCATAGATTTTTGTGCTTTTGGAATTTAAAAAGGGTGTTGACGAAACCTCGGTCTACAAATCTGCTTGGAATTTGGAAAGCTGTTCAAGAGAAATCGGATAATATATCTCTTCCAATGCTACAAAATTATTGTTGTCTTAGAAATTACGGTGTAAAAAGATAATGAAAGATAACGGTTATCAAATAGAACATTTAAAACATAAAAATTTAGGTAAAATATTTCTTTAAACACAATGAAAATTGCCTAAAAATATGCGAACAGCTTCTATATAAATCCTAGAAATCACAATTATTTTGCAGTTTAGAATGAAAATATAACCTAAATCAACTTGTTATTTAAATATATAGTATTTCCTCAATTGTCTCTTTATACCTGTTTTCAGAAGTGTGAAGTGAATAATTTGAAATTAACATAAAGTTAAATCAGAAGAAGAATATGCATGGCGTATGAAATGAACGAGGGAGCCGTCTGGACAGCGCATTTCCAAGGTGTGCGCTGTGAAAATGATGGATTCGAGTTGCTTGCAGCTCGAACATTCTATGAAAAAAGCTACCTGGTTATTCCTGCTAGTAGTCATATGCTTGTCTCAAAGATTAAGCCATGCATGTTCAAGTACAAGCCGTAATAAGGCGAAACCGCTCATTTATCAGTTATGAATCTTTGGATCGTACCTTACTGCTCGGATAACTGTGGCAATTCTAGAGCTAATACATGCAGCAGAGCTCCGATCCTCTGGGGACGAACGCTTTTACTAGACCAAAACCAATCGAAACTCGTGTCCGTATTATGTGGTGACTCTGTATAACTTTGGGCTGATCGCACAGGCTCGTCCCGGGGACGTATCTTTCAATATTCGCTTGTTGTAAGATTTTAGCCTAACAAATCAAGTTGGGTTTCATTTGTATTCCTCTTTGTTTTCCATTGCAATTGAATTTAATAAAGAAGAAGCAAAATTAAACGTTTGCGATTTCAAAGTTATCTTTATCAAAATGGAAAAAAATACATGTTTACTATGTGTTGGAGCTACTATATACATGTTATAACTTTATCCTTTCTTTAAAGCAAGACAACAGCATTCCAGCTCTCTCTGCTCGAATACAGAGACAGCCATAGTGAAATTTCCAAAAGCACAAGAAAAGAAAGAGCTAGTAGCTAGTAGCTGCTGATATATACCGCCAACGGCGGGAACTGGAGTTAATTAATTCTTGTTATCAAGACAGATTGGAAAGGTTGTAGTCTGAAAGTGTTCAAACATAGAATTTGCTTTCCTACCTGACGACTGCATGGTTTAGAAAGCTATTGTATCAACAAGAATTTTTAATAGAGTAATATAATTAAAAATAATTTTTAACAAAATATGCTTTTATTAAAAACTCATAAAACTATTAATGAACTAGAAGGAGAGAATTAATTTATTAAATAATTTGTAGAAAATAAGAAAATAAGAGATTAAAAGATTCTTTCTACAAAGTTCATGGACAATAATATATTACGCATAATAAAAGTATGAGTATGAAAGTAGCGAAATTTCATATCTATTCATTAAAAACCGCTGTGAAAGCCGTGGGTTCTCGATCTAAAGCTACGATAGGTAGTACTGTCAGAAAGAAATGGAAGAAAAAGAAAAATCAAAATTTGGCTTTTCAAGTGTAAAAATTGCATTGGAGTTGCATCGCTTATTTTATAATTTTTTATTGCTATCTTTTTTAACCTCAATACTTTGTTATCAATCAAATTTCAGCAATGTATAATAATTCTTTTATTTTAAAAAGTTCTGTTATGCCAAATAATGGAAATCGATCCAGTAATTCTGGGGGAAAAACAGAGATTAATTTAAAACTTCATTTAAAAGTTTTTTCCGCTCTATCCGGTGGTCCAAATGGCGCAGCAGATTTCATTTTGGGGTAGCAATATAACACTGAAACTACATTTCCCAGCACAAAGTTCAAATTTTACTAGCCGGTGCATTTTTCGATGCTGAAATTTTCGAAGCTGAAATCTTAAACGACAAATAGTCGACAAACGCCAGCAATTTTTAAATTTAGCCAAAAAAAAAAAAAAAATCTGAAAGATTTCAGATTTTAAATTACGTCCAAAGGCGAGTTTTTTTAACGTTTCGTGTGCTACCTTTTTTTATTAAATATCATGTACTACGTACTCAAACCATAAAATTCAGTTCAAAATCATCATCGCAAAATCATTTTAAAATGAACATATCTTTAGAATTTCCGTAAGTCTCGTGCGCTGGAGATAAAAATGTTTTTTTTTCCGTACAGTGTTGCCATTGCTCGCTTTGAAATCATTTAGTTTGTTAATCAGAAATTCGTTGAAATGTTACAAAACATAAAATCGATAATAAAGCAAATTTCAAATTCAAAATTAGGGCTTCCAGATGCCCATATTCGCAGTAGGATTACGTCATTCCAAATTCGATGGTTCTAGGTTTTATCACAATGCGAGAAACATGCATACATTTATGCAGATTTTTCATTTTTTAAAATTTAATGCAGAGCGATAACATTTAGTGGCAACAATTTGAAAAGTAATACGCCGTTTTTGTGTTTCCGACGCAAAATCGCAAAACGAAAGTAATAGTCCTTTGGGACTAAATCCCTTTGGACTAAAAAAAAGGACATTACAACTTTTGTACAAATTTCATTTAAAATACTTTTTTCGCTCTATCCGATGGTGCAAAAAATAAATATCTGAGCTTTTTAGTTTGCTCGTTAGACGAAGATATATATATGTTATGAAAAAGACATGACGAACATTGTGATGAAGAGCACACTGCGCAAAAAAAAAAAAAGACAGTTCCTATATCTTCTGTTCTACTGGGCTGATTTACGAAGTTCAAATCGCGTTTTTCATGTCTCGGAGCGCGACTTAGGATTTACATTAGATTTACATGTAACATTAATCTATCATAGGTAGTTTGACATAAAGCTGGACTTTTTCTGAAATAATATATGTCTTTTTTTTTGCATATTTCGATTCTACAACTCAAAATCTGCCTCGATATTAAATTTTGTAATTTTTGGTGAGAAATTTATGGAGGAATTTAAAAATTTACCTTGGCGCATTTTTTTTAGATTGTACTAAGAATAATTCATTTAGCGGAATTTTTAATTTATAGTAACCTACTTACATTCCCTTTTTTCAGTGATGCATGAGATGAAAAAAAGGTCCGTCATTCATTCTTTCAAATAATTTTAGAAAACTGCGTAAACCACATTTTCGTTACTGTCGCTTATATTAAACACGCCAAATCTCAAAACACGCCAAAATGTAAATTCACGTATAACTTACGAAAATTTGAATAAAAAACTCTAATTTTTCAGGTATGCTAAGAAAAACATCTGCTTTAAGCTGATAGTAGATTTTTTATAGATTATAATTCAAATTTTTTTTCGAAAAATTTATAAAAATTATTTAAAAATACAAATTTTGAAAATAAATCACAAAAAATGGGCGAACTTTATTTGGAATGAACCTAAATTCCGAAATGTGAAGGGAAGCATCAAATAAGTTTGATAAAAAAAGAGAGATTAATAAATATACACCAAATTCAATAACATTGAGAAGCTAAAATTTTGAGAGCTAATTTTTTAAAAACTACTCGTGCGATTATTACAAACCTTGGCAGTTTGGCATAATTTTAGTCGTAGAATCGAAATATGGAAAAACATTTGTATGTTTTTTCAGAAAAAAACCCGATTTTTGTGTCAAAATAAATATGTTAGAACAATGCTATATATAAATCTAATATATATCCTAAGTCGCTCTTTCGAGACATACAAAACGCAGTTTGAATTCCCTCAATCGGCCCAATAGAACGGGAGATATGGAACTGCCTCATTTTTTTTCGCAGTGTATGTAGCAATGTAAGGCTTAGAGAAAGCTGCAACGGATTGACGATGGTTCTCTGCCCATTATAATTTGGAGAGACTGCGCAGGTTAGAACGACGACACACGAAGGACTTGGAGACAGACGTGGCCGACTTGAATATAATCTTTATTGCTGGACACGACATCAATTATCGAAAACATATTTTCTGTCACACCTGATTATTGGCACAATGCACCCCACAATTTTATTCAAAATATCAAATTTTAGATAACGGCGTAATTAGGAGCACCACAAAGCAAAGTAGCTTCTTGACAGCAAGAGACTTGAAGCGAAAGTACCGCAATATCCAATATGGAAGCTCACCAAGAGATGATTTTGGTTTGGATTAGAAAAGTTTTAGTTTTCGAAATTTTGAGCTTAGGTTCGGAATTAGCTACGTCACAAGTGTTACGCAAGCCATGCAAGATGGATTGATCTAGAAATGACGCAGACGATTTTTTAGAATAGAGAAGGGGAATTAAGGGGTTATTTCTAGATTAAATTATAATTTTGATTTATATATTTTTATCTTACATACATATATGTAAAAATCGCTTAAAGATTAAATTTTAAAGAATGTAAATAGAATTTTAGAAAAATAGAAAATTGATTGCTTTATCATATTGCATTTTAATCAACAAATAGCATGTGTAAAAAATTTGAATTCGATAGCTTATTAGGAAGTAGGTTATGAGTCGTTAAACTAAATTAATATTTATCCTGAAAATAAATTTGTATCTCATCAAAGCCTCGTCATCAGACTTAACCTCTAAAAAATTTGTGTTGGCCTTGACTCGTCGCTGATACAACATGCCCCCTTTTATGTCTGACTCCTCTTTTCTACCGGCGTCAGTCTTAAAGCAGATATGGATTCAGCTGAACAATATTTTTAAAATGCTTTCTCGTATAAAGAGCAACTGCTTTGTGATAAATTTCTACTACTAGTTTACACAACGGAACACTCCACGCAGTTTCATCTCGGTGAACGAAAGAGAACAAACATGCTCTGAAAGAGAATGCTTGAACTTCACGAAAGTAAAGAAGGATATATGCGTGTTTTGACTTACTGTTGCTTAATTTCAGCTAAAACAACTGAAAATACCAAGCCTCTGTTTGAGCCATTTCTGGTCTCATTTCACAGACATTTTCTTAAGTGCATTACTGTACTCCAAAATTTAGTTCTCTCCTTAAATAAAATGCCGTTTTTTAATTTTGCAATCTGAACACTTTGCAACTGAGAGAAAATTAACTGCGAACGTAGCACCTATTCACATTTATTTGAGTTTAAACTAAACTAAACCGGCTCGTCTGAACTTACTTATTAAACATAGCGCATACGTTAATTAAACAGCCAACTGGGATAATTGTTAGAAATGCAGACTGCCGTACCGAAGGGCTGGGGCTCGAATCACTGAGAAGGAGTGGATGTTTCTAAATGTATAGTATCTGTGCGGCAAGGGGGCACTCTAAATATGCGGCGAGCCGAGAGGTTGATCTCGAGAGGATTCTCTTTGTATTGGATAAGGTGACAGGTAATATTCCTTATGTGTCTGTACCACTAGTCATCTTTGATAACTTGAGTGATTTAAAGTTAGCTGATCCATTATTTTACAAGTCACAGTCAACTGACATTTTAGTTGGTGTAAATGTGTTTCTGCATTTAAAGACGGGAGACATTGTCAAACGTGGTCCAGATCTTCATTTGGCGATTAGTTCGAGGCTGGGATGGATAATTTAGGGTACTACAAATGATGAGTCACATGCAACTGAGCCAGTATATGTAAATCATGCAAAAGTAAATACAGATGAGTTAGTAAATTCTTTTTGGGAGTTGGAAAAATTTCCAAATGTACAACCTTTAATAGATGAAGAAAAACGTTGTGAAGTACATTTTGAAAGTTCTCATTTTAGAGATAAAACAGGCCGTTATTCAGTTGCATTACCATTCAAACATAACAGAGATGTGATAGGTGATACATATGAAATGGCGTACAGAAGATTTCAGTATTTAGAGAAGCGACTGCTATCTATGCAAGAAATTTACAACCAGCATATTCAATTAATGAAAGAATATTTTTCCCTGAGACACGTAGAAGTAGTGTCAAACGGTGCACGCCGATAACGTCGCGGCAAAAACATCCCGGACAAAAACGTCGCGGAGAAAACAACGCAAGGCGAAAACGTCGGGGTACAAAGCATCGTGGGAGAAAATAAAGCGGTTCAAAAACTTCGCCTTTTAAAAACATCGCCTTCGAAAATATCGTGGTGAAAAACAAAGTACCTACAAATTATCACATGACGATAACATCGCAGACATGCGTTTTTCAGGCTTTAATAATTGTAAAATTTAATGATTGTTTAATAATTGTAAAAACTCGCATAATGATTTGTGAGCGCAAGATGGAAAGAAGGATAATTTTCACTTTCATATTTTTTATTAACTAATAAATATTTGCTGAAAATGCAAAATAGAAATTTAAGCGTGCAAAATTAACGCAGCTTATAGCACTTAATTTCAAACTGACATAGTTGACTAACAAAGGTCATTAATAAATTATTTTTTAATAAAGTTTTACTGGTACTTTTTAATGAAAAGTATCATCTAAAAAAGAATAGAAAAAGAAAGATAAGTAACTACATGAACTTACATGAATTTATATATAAAAAATTGCTAGGTTAATTATAATATTATTTTCTTCACTTTTGTTAATCTGATACTCTTTTAGTGAAAAATGTTTCTTGTTTTGCTTAAATTTCTTGTTTTTTAAAAAATTATTAGTTAATAATAAATATGAAAGTAAAAATTAACCTTCTTTCCACTTTGTTCTCATAAATCATTATGCGAATATCCATTAACAATTATTAAAGCCTGAAAAACACATGTCTGCGATGTTATCGTTATGCGATGATTTGTAGATACTTTATTTTTTACCACGATATTTTCGAGGACGATGTTTTAAAACTGCGAAGTTTTTGAACTGCTTTATTTTCGACGACGATATTTTGTACCACAATATTTTAGAACTGCGATGTTTTCTCTTTGCTTTATTTCTTCTACGATGTTTTATACCACGATGTTTTCGCCTTGCATTGTTTTCTCCGCGATGTTTTCTGCTGTAACCGATCTACCAACATCTAGAGTAACACAATCGCGGCCATAGAATTGGAATAGACTATACAGGACCATTCATGATGAAACATCGTGCAGGATGTGAACAAAAATCATTTAAATGCTACGTGTGCTTATTTGTGTGCTTTGTAGTCAAAGCAGGAGTAGTAGAAGATAGATCTCTCAACAAAAGCATTTTTAAGTGCATTGAAACCATTTATTTCAAGAAGAGGGAAGTCAAGTGAGATTTACAGCGACTGCGGTACGAACTTTAAAGGTGCAGAGAAGAAAATTAGAAAATGTTTTTTGCAGTGCAAGCAAAATCAAGAAATTCACGACTTTTTGTCTTTAGAAGAAATAAAATGGACATTTAATCCACCTTCATCTCCTCATTTTGGTGGACTATGGGAATCAGCTGTAAAGTCAATGAAATTTCATCTGAATAGCACTGTTGGCGATACTGTGCTGACGCATCCTGAATTTTAAATTTTGATAATGTAAGTTGAGGCTTGTCTCAACTCTAGGCCGCTGTGTCCAATATCGTCTAACCGCAATGATTTAATTGCATTAACACCGGGTCATTTCGTAGGAGGAACGCCTTTAACTACCAGAACAAGAGCTAAGTCTCAGTTCCTTAAATCATCTTGACAGATGACGTGTGAGACAGTTCATCTTTCAACAATTTTGGAAAAGATGGATTTGGGAATACCTATCGCAACTTCAGAATAAGTGTAATTAAATTAGAATATTAGAATAAGTGTAAATAAAAGTGAAAAATATACAGTCCAGTTGCTGTAGTGTTTAATTTTGTGTACCAGCCGCGTGAAAATGTGTTCAGTAAGCCTCAAATGTCCCTTTTTTTACTGCGCAGTATACCTATGACTACAAAAATAAAACATTTAACTCTCCTTTTCTAAAATACAGTATTTATGAACTGATAAAGTGCAATTTTTACTGAATGTGTTTTGGATATTTTGTAAATACATAAACATAAGCAGAAGACAGGCCAGTTCCAATGAAGAAGCCTGGTCCAAAATGGCTGACAAAGTCGCCTAACATTTTAAGTAAAGCTCATTTTAAAGCAGAATTTTAAATCCAGGAAATTTCTACTCTGTTTCAGTGAATCGAGTCAAAAGAGTTATCTCACTAGTGAGAGTAAAATTTTCACACTTTTCCGGCATATTTTTCATCTTGCAGAAAAGCAAATTTAAATATCTGGCACATTTCAAGGAGCAATTTATATATTCAAGTATAAAGGAGCAGAATATGCCTGTATATGTATTCTAAATACGTTCAATGTTATTATATTCGCCGGGTCTCTACTTCAAAATATTCACTGTTTAACATATAACAGAAACAGCTTCAAGAATTGATATAAATATGAATAAACAGTCGGAAATTTCAGTAAAATATTTAAAACTGTATAACTTATTTGTAGGTTCTGTGAAATATTCCTTGTTTACTTATATGTAGAAGTAAACTTGTTTTTAAACTTGCTTTGAGGAAATTGCAAACGCTGCGCAATATTTCTAGATTATCTAGATCGTATGATCATATATTTATAGAAACACAAATTCTGATGGAGTTTGTTTACACACAGAAGTCAATGCAAATTGAAATTCTGATGAGCACTTCAGAAACTTAGTATATACAGTGCGCCAAAAAAGGGACAGCTCTATATCTCCCGTTCTACTGGGCCGATTAGCGAAATTCAACTTGCACTTTAAAAGCCTCGAAAGCACGACTGAGGATACGTGTTAAACTTATATATAGCATTGTTCCAATATAGGTATTTTGACACAAAATCGGACTTTTCTGAACTGACACGTCAGGTACTTATCAGTATTTCGATTCATTCTAAAAAGTCAAATTATGGCATACTGCCAAGGTTTGTAAAAATCGCATGAGTAGTTTTTAAAAAATTAGCTCTCAAAATTTTAGCTTCTCAATGTTAATTGAATTTGGTATATGTTTATTAATCTCTCCTTTTTATTAAATTTATTTGATTCTTCCTTTCACATTAATTTATATTCATTCCAAATGAAATTCGCCCCTTTTTTATGATTTATTTTTAAAATAATTTTTATAAATTTTTCGAAAAAAACTTTGAATCGGAATCTATAAAATTTATATCATCATCTAAATTTATATCATCTTATAGATGATGATTTATATCATCATCTATAAGATATCAAGTGTGGCTTAGGTACTTTGTGAAAATTATTTTAAAGTAGAAACGACTTTTCAGCCCTCGTATACAATGTAAAAAGGAAAAGGGAAATAGGTTGTTACACATTAAGAATTTGACCAAGTAAATTATTCTTGCGCAAAGTAAAAAAAATACGCCAAGATAAATTTTTGAATTTCTCCGTAAATTTCGCACCAGATTTTACAAAATTTGATAATTAGGCATAGATTGAGTCATAGAATCGAAATACGTAAAAAAATGGCATGTCATTTTAGAAAAAGTCCGATTTTGTGTCAGAATTCCTATGTTAGAACAATGCTATATATAAACGTAATATATATCCTAAGTCGCGCTTACGAGACATAAGAAACGCAATTTGAATTTGGTCAATCAGTAGAACGAAAGACATAGAACTGTTCCCCCCACTTCTTTTCCCCCGCAGTGTACAAAGTAAGGCATACAAAATATCAGTTTGATCACTTTTTTCACAGTGATATTCCGTTCAAAAGTGATAAAGCTTTATTTTGATCTACAGTTTCTCTAAAATTACTGTATTTAGTGTTCGTAGTTATGTATCTTTATAGAACAGTTTCAACGTATAAAACTCATGTATGTAAATCGGTCTTCATACGGAAGCATTTTTTTTTCCGAAACATTTTCAGAAATGCATACTTGAATTATATGCATGAACACTTCCGCACTTATTTCTAAATGTTTCACACGCGATGAAATTGAGCAGTTTACAAAAGCTCAGTTTGTCTCGAGTGGATGAAAATAACTGCAGATGCAGATGGCAGTATGCAGATCAAATGTTTCAGACAATCACAATTGATTATCCGAACAAAACAGCAGCCGTCGAAGACGCCAGCATTCCAAAGATTTGAGGGTGTTCAACTAAATGCTGATATTAAAAGTTTAAAACATTCGTAAGATAATGTTTGATGACATTCATGTTTCTATGGTTAAAAGAAGATAAAGTGAGCTCTGGTTTGCTGTCATACGTATTGAAGCAGTGCATTCAGATGCAGATAATACTCTTTTCTTTGGCGCTGATCATTTATGGCAGTGATTTTTGATTCTGACACTTAAGCACTAATTGGTAATTTCTCAAATACGGGAACAATTCCAAAGAAACAAACACTAATCTGGAGACGTCTATCCGGTTTACTAAAGGTTACCATCTGTTTTGAAGATCAGTATGTTGCTAAAGTACCCAAGTGGAACCGATGGGCGACCTTTACAACAGTTATATCCACGGTTGCAGCTTCACAGGATACGACAATATTGCCATTACTGTACACCACAGGCTTCATATGACGAGAGGGTACACCTCAGTTCAGAGTGTTTGTGCTTCACTAACCACACAATGCGGAGAGCCAAGATTAATGTGGTGTCGTCAACAGCTCAATATTAGACTTTAATATCAATTTGTTAATTATTAAATGCGACAGGATTTGGGTTCAGAACTGAGCAAAATCGTACTGTGAGCTGAATGGTGCTCAAGGCCAACAACAGACGCAATCTTGCCTCCTTACCGCGATAAATTTCGTGCGCTTGTTCTAATATCAGACAAGAGAGATTAGTCAAAACAACAACAATAACAACAATGAATGAACATACATGAAAATTCCATTAGATTGGCTTTAAATTATATATATTAGAAAAGCGATGAAATCCCATGCAGCCAGCCATTTCTATATGAAGGAATCGAATTCGTGATAAAATGCAAGCTTTCACTGCCTTATACACAAGGCTGCATCAATAGTTTGCGGGCTGTCCGAACGGTATAGTGGTTAGGGGATCCAACTGCGATACCGAAGGGTCCGGGTTCGAATCCCGGAGAACCCATGAATATTAATTGTCTGCCCCCTCATAGGAGGTAACGGTGACCGTCTATTAGGTGCATCCATAATAAAATATTACCACTTCCGGCCCTCGGGCTGACGAATGCTAGAAAGGCAAATGCCCGCCATTAAACACAATTGCGTTAAAAACAATAAAAAAAAATTCCGCATTTATACTATATATATATTTCAAAATATATATGAAATAATAAAAATAAATTTAGAAGTAAATGACGAGCAGGAATTTTGGTGGAGTTGAAGTATTGAGACGCCGATCCACACTGAATAAGGAATTTGGCAGTTGTTGTGTAGCAAATTTTCATGTAACACTTAATTATTTAAGTTTGACTTAAGATTAATTTTCATTATTCTAAATTTATGCTACACAACGTTATTTTATTTAATATCTTGTATTTATATTTGCTTTGGTTTAATTTTAATTAGTGGTTTTGGTACTTTAAGATTTGTACGTCTCTTCCACTGGTTACTCGTAAACGCGTTGAAACAGACAATGGAATTAGGTGCTTTCGTAGGTAATAAACTTGATTTAAAATTACTTAACTTAGGTTGATTCTCATTTAACTTATATCATTGGATGCAGAAAAATTAGCCTTTTAATTTAAGAGTACTTTCAAGTCTCTAGCTTAAACAGTTTTTAAGTTACAGTTAATTATTCAACGAATTTTTGCACTTCGAGTATTTTTTTTGGTTGAGGGGGAAAGGATTGAAAAGCGTCACTTTTGCAGTTGATTTCCAAGCCTTTGCTTAGGAATTTTTGTCCGTTGCCTAGGTTTGCTGGTTTTCCCACGCCTACGTCGAATTCTTGGTTCTTCTTTTGGCGGGCTTGGCGAGATTCGGATTTTTGTTCCAGTTCAACTCCTCGATTTTTGGACGATATTAGCAGGGGTTTGTGTGAGGGGTAGAGTTTCAGTTTATTCACCCTTTTGGCGAGTTTTGGCGATATCTAGTGTCCGGACCTGACAAAAAGCGGGTGCAGGTGGGATTGCGAAGCTGTTGGGACGTTTTCGTTTTTGCATTCGGCTGACAAGAAGATAACTTTCTCGGGCGCCTTGGGCATCTTGTTGCTGCAACAGAAAGGATGAATTTGTTTTTTTAACGGGGGGCTTATGGCTCCTGTCACGTCTTACTCCATGGCTTCGGAAATAGTCCTTCAAAAATGTAAATGAAATAATTCTGCAATAGAAAAGGAAATGAAAGAAAATTATATTTCCATGCTTCAACTACCACAGAAATAATGTCCTTCAAAATGGAAAGTAAATATTTCTTCGTCAATTCTACCATCTGATGAAGACTCAGTCCGCTTCTTCAATTTATAAGAACAGAAAAAATCAATAGCCAAGCAACCTGTGTTCCGACCTGAGTTTCCTGATGGCTCTGAAGTTCGTAATACAGAAGGCTGGATGAAACTTCCAAGTTCCTGCGTACTGGGTATTCTTCGAATGTTCGGTGTCCGCCAAGCTGCCGTCGAACCCCCAAATCTCCAGGTTCACATCTTCCGTCAGTTAAGAAGTTTTTCTTTTTGAACTTTAATGTTAACTTAAATTCTTAAAGATTTTTTTTTCATCCAAAATTCTCTGGTTTAATTATTTCTTGAATTTTTTTAAAGATTCTATTATTATCAGAATTTAACTTTTATTTAAATGTTTGCTGTAAAGAATTTTGAAAGGTAGAAAATTTAAATCTTTAATATTTTTGAAGATTTGCTGATTTAACTGAGATCTGAAGAAATTTGTGAGCAGTCTTAAATTGCTCTAGTTAAAGGTATAATTTTTTTTTCCCCTTATGGTGCAATACTATAGGTACTTAACTCTGTACTTCATTATTTGAATTTTCTCTTGTTCTGGGATAAATAAGGTGTAAGAACCTTACAACTGAAAAATGAAATAGAAAATTTTAATTTGTATCTTAACTCATAAAAATAGTTATTACTTAAACAATAGTATTTGAATTGAAGTGGTTACTGTCTAAGATTGCAGTATTTGTGGAAAATATATAAATGTTTAGCTATTTGTTTTCTAAACTAAATAAGGTAGTTCCCGGGGACTAGTATAATTTTATGTTAGTAAATTTGTTTGATATCAGTGTTTTAAGGAAAGTAATAAACTAAGTTAGTATTATTGATTTTATGTGTTTACTTGAATTTCTGATTACACAACATGGTTTCACCAGTAGCAAGGCTCTTCGGGTTGTTGAAACGAAATTTAAAAGGGTACAAACACAACGCAATTCATGTTTGTTTAAACTACTAGTATTTTACAGCTTAGTATATAACACAGTCGAGGCAGATTACATCTTCATTTAATTTTCAGTAAACATATTGCGGCCACAAACGACTTGGCACATTATTTGTGCCTAATTTCAAGAGGTTTACATTTTTGATAACTGCAGAAAGAAGAAAGCAGCAGACAGCAGTCTAGCTAGGCCGCGAAGAGTAGCGAGTGTTCAGGGTGAAAACTAAGTGCGTTATGTTCAGGGTGAAATCTTAATTCAGTTTATTATTTTATTTAGAGTTCGTTTGGTTCTCAATGCGTTTTGATTGGATAGTTAATACTTCGGTAAAATTATTATTGGCTGCTTGATTTTTAGTTCCATTTACATCATCAGAATTATGTAAGAGCCATATTACATCGATTAATCTAGAAATGACGTAGTGCAGATAGAGGTTACTATTTTTTAGAAATGAGAAGGGAAATTTATGTTGCTAATTTAATCTTTAACATATTCTTTATTTTTCTTACATACCCCCCCTTCAAGGAGAAAAGGGCTTAGCGACAGAGAAGACGTTTTTAAGGAAAAGCATTAAAGTAAATGAAGAGCAATAATTTGGAAAATACAAATCATGAAAGTCTGACCAAAATAATTACTTTCCTAATTGCAAAATATGAACTTAAATAATATTTTACAATTTTTTAGATAATATATAGAGTGTTTTAAAATTTTCAGTTCAAAAATTTTTGTATTTTTCAGTCCACATAATTAGATTTCTTCAGGGAAGTCTTTGCAAAGCTTCACAATAGAGAAAAAATTTCACACACATCACTTATTTTGAATAATCACATCAAATTTCAAAATTTTCAGTTTCAAAATAATCAAGTTTCTGTTTCAAACTAATTTTCATTATTATAACTTATATTTTAAAATCATAAATTTTATAATAGTATTGCTAAAATTATGGTTTCACCAATATTGTCTTTCATTGGCAATTTCTGAATTTAACAAACTGAAAGGCCTCGCAATACTTCTTAACAAACATATCCATCATTAGGGCTAACCACATGAGCTAACCAGCGTGTTCTGCACTGGTTGCTCAGGGTGCCTAGGCAGTTACTTGAAAAGACCTCCGTTTCTTACATTAGGTAACTGGCCGTTGAGAACTGCACTATTACATTCCATAATAAAAATAGTATAATAATGATAACGTAAAAAATATACTCAATCATAAAATGAGAGCCTTCAACATTTACGGCATTACAATTTTCGCTGTTCATTACGTATTCAACCACCTGCGTTCTACATCGTCAATACTGTATTCTCCCTTATTTTTCTTACATATAAATGAATTATTAAATATATATAAATGAATTATATTATTGAATTATATATATTAATAATTTACTTCTAATAATTTTGCCATCTTTCTAGTAGTAGCAGTGAGACACCGGCAGTCTCCCAGTAAAATTAGAAGTGTTGGCAGCTAAGCAATACCTTTATTTTGCCATCCAAGAACATGACGCAACTTCAGTATTGACACTGCAAAAACAAACGTTTGCTCAGTTTAGACACTGGCGCTTTGTCAACACAACTTCGTTCAGTATTGAGACTGCAAAAACAAACTTTTGCTCAGTTTAGGCACTGGCGCTTTGTCAACACATCTTCTTTCAGTATTGAGACTGCAAAAACAAAATTTTGCTCAGTTTAGGCACTGGCGTTTTGTCAACATATTTTCTTTCAGTATTGAGGCTTGAAAAACAAACATTTGCTCAGTTTAGGCACTGGCACTTTGTCAACACATCTTCTTTCAGTATTGAGACTGCAAAAACAAACTTTTGCTCAGTTTAGGCACTGGCGCTTTGTCAACACATTTTCTTTCAGTATTGAGACTGCAAAAACAAACTTTTGCTCCGTTTAGGCACTGGCGCTTTGTCAACACATCTTCTTTCAGTATTGAGACTGCAAAAACAAAATTTTGCTCAGTTTAGGCACTGGCGTTCTGTCAACACATTTTCTTTCAAACAAAATTGTGCTTAGTTTAGGCAGTAGCGTTTTGTCAACACATCTTCTTTCAGTATTGAAACTGCAAAAACAAAATTTTGCTCAGTTTAGGCACTGGCGTTTTGTCAAAACATCTTCTTAATACACATCATAATTTTTCTCTTGTTATTTGAACAGCATTCTA
>KK115494.1:122726-215015 GCA_000611955.2 Stegodyphus mimosarum
TTATTCATATACATTTATATATATATTTCAAAGTTTATTCATATATATATATATACAAAGTTTATTCATATATATAGAATATATATATGAATAAAATTTGAGAGATTGCATGACGTAGATTTAGAAGATTCACATCGTCATAAATTTCAGACATTTAGCATAGTTAATTTTAGTATGATTCTAAAACAAAAATTTCATTTCTACAGCCAAAAAACGGAATCTCTCTTATCCAAATTCAACTTATTTTATATTAAACTATATATACTTCAGAGTCGACTGAAAGAGCATTAAGGATGTACAAAATTTTACATTTACGACACCAGGAGAATAAGTAATTGCTGTTCAGAATTTTGGCCTTTTTTAGTGTAAATGTCGTTACATTTGCATATTTTCCGCTTTAAATCCATATACCAGTTAAGCAATACATGTGTTGCGACAGGAGACTTGAGGAAAAAAGGAAATATATCGTGGTTTGCATTTCGCTTGGGGTTTATTCCATTTCTGTGATAAAAACTGCATTCTTACATTTTGCGTACATGCTCTAAGAAGAACAATAATCCTGTTAAAGTAGCTTTTACTTAAAAAATCGCTAACAAGATAAACAAACAAGCCATGTCTTTGAAGAAGATCACGTTAATAAAAAGAAAACATGCAGACTTTTCTTTTTATTCCAAATAACCTCTTAAGCAATGTATATTTTTTTACTCATTCTCTATTTTCTTCAAGATGTTATACAAAATAAAAACACTTCTTTAATATGCTTCAAAATTTAACCACAAATTTTCGTTTGCTGCGTAAGATCAAAGAACTGAACATTCCATAGTCTTTATTTTTATTTATTTATTTATTTTACCGGATACCAAAATGACATTTTAAAAATAGGATTTCTTATTTGTAACAATCTATGCAAGCTACAAATTTTCAGGCCATAGTTTATTATAAAAAATTGGACATGAATTGAGGTATTCTATGTATATGAATTTGACGTAATTTTTGAGAAGTTAATTTATTTATCGTGTCATCCTCGAGACGTATCTGCCTATGGGCAAGGATGACTTCGTGGAGGATATTTTAAGGAAAACCAATTTGTATTCACGTTACTGTTAGGAGATAAGCCTCGAGAACTCCCATGTAGCCAGTCCGTTTGTCGGTATTTGGATACGAGTTGAACTACCAGTGCTAAAGGATTTTACCTCTCGGTCGCTGGTGGGCCTTATTTCTGAAGAAAAGTTTGTAGGGATTTATATTTATTTTAAAGAACCAATTTAATGTCATTTTGCGTTACTTTTCTATAAGCCTTCATTCCCTTAATTATCACTGTCGTAATATTTAAATTTAGTACCGCGCGTGAATTAATGCAAACTCTACGTTGAGGAGAAAGGTTTAAATACCGAGTTCTAGAAGGGGAAGTTAGAGTGTGGGCGAACACTGTAATTTTGCAGCTTGAGCTTCTGCTTGGCATTTATCTCTGGATAACGTGGCGTAACAGCGATTACTTTGTTGCTACTAGATTTTCAACGCTACTTTAGGAAGCAGGATATTCTGAGCCCTGTAGCGTAATTCTACTACTTGTTAATACTATTTTCGATTTTTTTAGGTTAGTTCCTGTTATTTGAGTTACCGCCCGAGTCAGGCGTAGTGTGTTAGCGTCAAGTCGACAAATTGCGAAATTTAAAAGAGTTAATAAAGGGTTCTTTTACTTTAAAGGCTGGTTTCCACACACATCTTAACTGTGTAGAGACATTAGGTTATTTCGAAGCAGGAGACATGAAAAATGAGCAACGCCTTCGCCGGGAATCGAACCACGGACCTCTCGGTTACGCGTCGAGCATGCAGACCAATACACCACGAAGGCATGCGAAGAAGGCGGGAAAAACACCTTATATACTCCCCCTTTTAAAGGGCGACTGGGGTTTTGGGGACCCAATCGCCAAATCCCGGTGGTGGAGAATCATCATCCACCACCTTTTTAGTTCGGGCGCCAGTGTAGAGACATTATGTTATTTCGAAGCAAGAAAGATTGAAAAATTAGCATTGCCTTCGCCGGGGATCGAACCGCGGACCTCTGAATTACCAGCTCAGTGTGCTGACCATTACACCACGAAGGCACGCTAAGAATGTGGGAGATATACCTTATAACTGTTACATTACAAAATAGACCAGAGGGTCCTACACGTTTACTAGTTGTAATATGTTGTGTGCGTATATTACTTCAAAGTTTATATATATATATATATACAGAGAGAGAGAGAGAGAGAAAGTAAAATATAATATATAAATCAATGCCGTGCATAAATTAAAGAAATGAAAAAAGCACATATATAATAATTCAAAATGCTGTGAAAATATCAAAATATACACGAATTTATAATGATGCAAATCAGAAATGAATATTTGTTTGCATCAGATTCTAAGAATCTTAAAACTATTACTTTAATTGCTGTACAAATATTCATTTCCATACTTCTAATCCCTTTTTAAATAGGAAGCATAACTATAATCTTTAATTACAGAATTCGTAAGATTATCATAAAAAGAAGATGAATCATATTACATGACTTTGAAATTCATTTGTATTGAGAAATATAACTGAATCATACACCTACATTCCATCGTAATGCAAAGTATTGTAATGCCGATCTATATGTAGGACGATGAAATGCTAATTTTTAATTTTTGTTGATTGAGAACTATTTTATTTAGCAAAAAGTCAAAAAAAGAGAATGCCTTTTACCTGTTGTTATTTTGTCACAAATACATGATATCCACATTTGCTATCAAGAAGCAATTTTTCTTACCTGTTAGGTGGATGACGTAATAAGAGTGCATTCATCACACTTACAGTTTAGATTAGTAACAGGAACATTCCATGTTCTCCGATGATCGCGCTGTACTAATTCCGAAAATTTTCTTTTTTGTATTCGATTTCTTCAATGTGGGCACCATTATTGTCACGATTTGATAAACAGTTGGTTTCATGAAGATGGTCGTGTCACGCTTATCTAATATACATTGCATTATATGCAGTGTCTACAATGCATAATTGTTTCCTATTTTGTACAATGTTCAAACTTTACCAAACTCTACGATTTGAAAGCGAACAGTGGCAACACTTTTCAAAATAAAGCATATTTTTATCGTCAGCGCGCGAGATGGTTGCCACTCGGAAAAATGAGTGCGAAAATTAACATTTTCAGAGTTTTTAATTAATATCACGGCTAATTAAAGTCGCACAAAGATAAGAATGGTCGAAATGGCTTCCCACGAAATTTTGGTATCCGTGAGTATCTCTTTTTTTAAACTCAATTTGTAAGGTTTTAGTTAAACTAACAAAGTTTTATTTTAATTTAACTCTTTCTATCTGTTCTCATTTCAACTTCCCATTAGAATAAGCCAGCTTTTCAGCTTTGTGCTAATTTGAAGTGGAGCCAAGTAGTATTTAAACGAAAGGTAGAAACCTTTCAGTGTGAAAGAGCTTTTAGTCTCAGACCACTCTATTCGACGTTCGCCTGACTAGCTAGTATTTAAATTCTAAGCAGTAGCGATGTTACGTGATTGCTTATTGAAGTAATTCCAAGTGCGTCAGTATTAGTTAAATCTTGCTACGCACCATTTAGCTTAGAGGCCAACCTCGCGTTCATAGCTCTGTGAGCAACGACTATTTACTTTCTAATTAGCTTTAGTTTAAATTACTTTGATTGTTCATTTTAGACCCAAGCGCGGCCTTTATTTTCTGTATCCCTCTCGAGTTGGGAAGTGGCTGTAAATAACTGTGGCTTAATAAAAGAGGATTTTAAATCCCTTTCAAGTGCAGTTCTTCTATCACTTAATCACAATATTCTACCACAGAACATAGTTGCATTCAGCTCCCTGTTCAAGATCAGGATTTAAGTACTTTCACGAAGATGTTTGCCAAGAATATGCACCGAACACTCAGTCCTGACAAATTCTCTGTCGTTCTGGAGGATATAATGCCACAAGCAAACAAACACACAGGCATACAGAAGCGCACAGATGTTAGCAATGTAGACGTTGTTTTTAAATATTATATTGTGTATTTCAAGTTTTGTAAAACTTTAACGGATTTTAGATTAACAAAGTAAACCATGGCAACACTGCACGAAAAAAAATAATCTCTGGAGCGAGAGACTGTCTATTGGAAAGTCTAAAGAAAAGTGTTTTTAAATATGATAAGGATGCTCTCGAAACGTATGTGTGCTCTGTATGTGCATATAAATGAAAAAAAAAGTCCCTTTGGGTGTCATATAAATTCTGAAATCTTTCACATTTTTTTTATGTTTCTATTTCATGGATTGTTTTGTCTGATTTTGTGTCTGGTATGCTAGATTTTTAGCTGAACAGTCCTTATATTTTCTTGTTGAGAATTCATTATACTTCAGACTGATTTTATGGAACAGCACGTTAAAACCATAATGAGTATATGATTTATACTCAATATGATTTTAACCCATTGAAAGCTATATGGTTATAACCCCAATATAGTTTAATCCATTAATTATGTACATTACATAATTTAATAGAATAGCACATCTCACTGAATTTAAGTTTAGTATCAAATGTGCACTAAAGTTTGCTAATCGAGGATGCTCATGTCAGACTAATAACTTCACACGATCTTTTATATAACACCTGGGGCCTTCAGTATTCTTCAGCTTTAGTGATGGATTTAGAAGTTTCCTATTTATCCAACAGTTTCATTCGCTTAGGCTTACAAAACTCGCAACCAAATACAGTAATAATCAAAAGAGATGCGCAATACCTCAAAGAATCAAAATAAAACATCAACTCAGAATAATAACGATTTCAGTATCATTGCATGGATGCAATGAATTATTTTTTAATCGAACGTGAAGCAGTTCTGTGACATTTAGATTTTCTGAGATGTTTTCTACGACAATCTTATGAATATTTAAATCAATTCTCTGTATGAATATTTAAATGTACAGAAGCTTTCTACATGAATATTCATAGAGAAAGTTACTGTTATCTCCATGAAAGACGATATCGCAATTTATAAAGAAAACTTTTGCACGAGAAGAGTGCCGCTCTCTTTCAGAAAGTTTATTAGCTTCAAGATCATTCCTGATTTCTCTAACTATTCTTTGACATTTGCGATGCCTGTATCAATCTTTCGAGCGTTCCAACATGTCTGATCCTAAAGGAAAGACATTACTACTGTCATAATTATTATTTGAATTGGAACTCTTTCATACTGAAATATTGAAACTATTAATATATTGTTATATGGTCTTAGTTTTGCAAAACTGATTTTAAAATAATATGTCTTTGAAGTTCTTCACCTGCACAAAACTTTATCAGACGTTCTTGGGACTGGATGAACCTTTCCTTTTCCCGTGAGGATTTTTACATTTATTTTATTGTCGTATGTTTTTATGTTCTCTTATGTTCTCGCTATGTTTGTGCTTTCTCATGTTTATGTTTATATTTATCATCTGGTTTCGTTATAGTTAATAAAATTTTATCAAATGAGAAATAAAATAATATGAGTAATAATTAAAAGTCTTAATAATTAATAATCTTAGTAATTAACAATCTTAATAATAGAGTATCAAGAGATGCTTAGTACTTATTGCTACTTTTATATCTAACGCAACTATTTATAATCGAATTATAAGTTCCTGTATAAGCAATAAAAATATCCAAAAGGTTTCAGATTTTAACGGTCGCCAAAATGTGTTTTGTTAAGGTGTTTTACGCTCTCGTTGAGCTCGCAGTCTACCAGTCTGTTATTACCCTCACTGCTACTAGTACACTTTTTTTGTCTAATTATGTTTATTATTAAAAGCTTTATTTTCTTCGTATTAACGCCATATAAATGGCAACAGCAAAATTACAAAAATTTTAAAAGCAGCATAGCATTATAAGCTTAGAATTCCCATTTTAACGTTAAGTATTGGCATACATTTTCTGTTCGTTTTCAGTCTTTTCTCAGTTCATCATATCAATGTTTAGTTTTCTTACTAAGATTGCTTTACAAAACTTAATTTTGTCCTTTTATTATTAGCGTTTTGTGTGTTTACTTTATTTTTATCACTTTTTTGGCACTTACGCCACATAAAATTCTATTCAACAGCAAAATAAAATATTTAAAAAACAGCATATCTTTAGAATTTCTGGTAAACCATCTCGTGCGCCCAATATAAAAGATTTTATTCCCTACAGTGTTGCAACTGCTCGCCCTGAAATCTTTGAGTTTGTTAAACTAAAATTCATTAAAGGTTTACAGAATACAAACTGATAATAAAACAAATTCGAGATTCAACATTCGGGCTACCAGGTGCTCATGTTTGGTTGGAGGATTACGCTATTCAAAATTTGATGGAGTGCAAGAAACATACATACATTTATATAGGTTCTTCATTATTTAATTTCTTTAAATATAATACAGGGCTATAAGATTTGGTGGCAAAAACTTAAAAACTGATACAATGTATTTAAGTGTTTTGACGCAAAATGCCCTTTTGAGATTAATACCGCGTTCAGAACTGATACCATTCGGGGCAAAAATTCCTCAGAATATTATTTTGGAATTTAATTACTTAAGCTTTCTTTCAATGTGACAAGAAACATATGAATAGAGAATTTTTTATTCTAGATCTCAGGCGCATTTTAGGATGGATTTCATCAAGTCACGCTTTAGAATCTGGGAAAATTAGTGAAGAAAGAAGGATGGTCTTTGATTTATTTAACATGCTCTTGTTTGCAAGAATTTTGAAAACCAATGCCAAATAATTCGTTCGGTGGCAATCCTTTTATCGAAACGTTTCATAAATGTAAACTACATAAGCTCCAATTAACTTTTTAATTTTAAACCAAAAAGCTGCTTTTCTCTTCATATATAATGATATTATGCACAATTTTTTATGCACAATATATAGCCGTCATGATCTCTGTAGTGGCCGTGGACGCAGGATATCAAAGAAATGGACCCCGGTCGAATCCCAGCGAACAGATGGATGTTTGTAAATGGGGCAATAAATGCACGGCATGGGGGCAAGTCGAAAGTTCACTCGAGTGATTTGGTGGTAGGGGAAGACAGTTGGAAGATCTCCGGCATGTCCCTCGTAGTGCTCTAATCAAGTGCTCATGAATTCTCTAAACTGCATAGTTAGTTAGGGTGGGACTATAGTTCTACGCCCAAATGAGGAACTCTAATGTTCTCTACTTGCATCTGTACAAACTTGTGTTTTTGCAAACGACACTTGCAATATTTTCACGCAACAAAATTTTGGTTGATAGTTGAAAAAGATAACTATAGTTGGGAAACACATTTTCGATACGACATACCAAAGAATATATTCTTTGCTTACAGGTTTTCATCCAACTGTTGTGAAATATTTACCATTTTATTCTTTAGAATTTTTTCTGAAGTTCTCTAATTGGCAAATAAAAGTTAAAGTAACTATAGTTCATTTAATCTGTTAGTGTTACTATTTGGAATAAAGGTACCACTTTGCTACTAAGGAAACTTTGATATTACTTAACGGGATGAGCAGTAATATCCCTTTAAATACTATGGAATGATTTCCTTCGAACAAAGGATAAAAATAAAGCTTCTGGCATTTATGTGCCATACGACATTTGCATCGATTACAAAATGGCTCGTTTCTTTACAAACTGATTGCTGCTCTTGCAGAAAAGTAACCAAAATTTCTTCTCGGAACAGTATGTAAATACTGTTAGATTAATTAAGAAAACGTCCTCTGGTGCAGAAATTAGATAAAGTCTCTAATTTGGGGATCTGAGGGCACCATGTATGATCTAAAAGGGGAAGAGTGAAAAGAATTGTTCTTAGAGTGCTGACACCGAAAATTATTCCTTCATTTAATTTGGAGGATTTAGGAAGTCTCGGAAAAGCCTTAAAACTAAAATAATAAGAGCACAATCTCCGCTTTTAGGCACATAATTTTTTTAAGAATGATTCTGTGTCTTGGAATTCTGAAAATGTCGTAATAATGATTATTAATAATTGGTATTAATGCAAATTTATGCCTTTGATTAATTAGAATAATACACGAAATATTATATGATAACAAAAAGCTTGTTTACATACGAGCTGTTAATAAAATAACTGGTTTTGTTTTTTAAAAAGTGCAGAATTCATTTAATATTAATTTATTTTATGAAAGTGGTAACTGAATACAATAAAATCCTATATTCGATTGCATGGATCCTTCTGGTTGGTTGGTTGGTTCTGTATGGGTTTGGAATCTGGTGTAAACTCTAAAATCTCTAAAATTGGCTGTAAAAGCGAATTTTCCGAAATTTATTCCACATATAACTCTCTGTGACAAATATATTGCGTTTAGAGCAAACCTTTCAATATATTTATTATATAAAGGCAGATCCATTTGGATAAAAATATCGAATTGCATATTTTGCAAACATTAAGTTATCAGCATTATCTCAGTCACAGCATTCTCAACATTGAATCCCAGTACCAGTCTTTGGATGTTGGTGAACGTTTTTTCACTAAACTAAAAAATTCAGGAAACTGATGAAGTTTTTCACATTGTTTCAAAACATGTCATTTTGTAGAAAAGGATTTTAATGCAGTGAAAGGTAAGCGTGGACGTCCCGGTTTTTCTTCTCTTCATCACTTATTGCATTACATAATGCAGTAGTGAAATGAGGCATAATATGACGAGAAACTGCAGAACATTTTTTATCATTTATTTTTCCTTTTCATATATTTTCAGAAATACAAGGGTTTGTGAAAGATCAGCCTACATTTATAATCCTTTTCCTGTGGATGCTATAAAAGGTTTACGCCATCAAAATGCAACGCAAAATTAAAGTTTAATTAACAAATGAAGATAAGGAAATATTTATAAAATAAAGAAAGAGGTACGGCAACAATCCATAAGTTAGTTGATTCTGGTAGCCAAATCTACCCGGCTTAAAAAAATACATTTCCGACATGAAATGAAAATATTTTACATTAAAAGCAGTGTTGCGATTTCATGCAGTTTGAGGAAAGATGCACTAAAACGCTTTCATAAATTTGCCTTGTGAATAAGTAACATATTTTCTCTGCTGACATCAATTTACATAATATGTTTGGTAGCGATTCAGTATGGGTGCTAAAAATTTGCCAATACAAATTTACATGTTGAGCATTTTCTCCGTGAAATGCTGGCAGCCTAGTAAAAAGCAGTAATTCTACCCTTGCTTACTTCAGATAATTAACAGATGGCAGACAGACAGCCTGTAGACGAATAGTGAGCAAGTAGCTTCTTTAGTGGCCCCAGGCCAAGAAACGCGGGTTCCTAGGCTGGAGCCCTATCCCAAACTAAAAAGACGTGTGATAAACGTAGCAAGAAAAAATAACGTAAAAGCAAAATTGCATTTCAGGGGGAGGAATTCCTTATAAGGTGAAAAAACGGATAGCAGTTTTGCGTGATAAAGGCTATACGAAAGAGCGGGTAGCTTCCCAAAACCAGGTGGGGATACAAGTGGGTGGGACATCAGAATTTCACCATTGGTTGTACACTGCGCAAAATAAAAAAAATGGGGCAATCAGACATCTCCCCTTCTACTAGGCCGATTGAAAAAATTCAAATAGCGTTTTTCATGTCCCGAAAGCGCGACTTAGGATGTATATTAGATTTATATATAGCATTGTTCTAATATAGGTAATTTGACTAATAATCGGATTTTTCCGAAATGACATACCAATTTTTTTCCATTTTCGATTCTACGATTCAAGTTATGCCAAAATATTTAATTTTGTAAAATTTGGTGCGAAATGTACGGATAAATTTAAAAATTGATCTTGGAGCATTTTTGTTTTTAGTTTGCGCCAAGAATAATTCACATGGCGAAATTCTTAATTTATAGTAACGTACTTAATTTCCTTTTTTTTCATTGATGCAGGAACGGAAAAAAGGTCCATTGTTCCTGCTTTCAAATAATTTCAACAAAGTGGGGCATTTCCACGGTTTCGTTATTATCGCTTATAATAAATATGTCAAATTTCAAAAGGCGACAACACGTAAATTCACGTATATATTAGGAAATTTTGAATAAAAAAATCTCTGGTTTTTTGCAGGTATGCTTAGAAGTACATCTGCTTTAAGAAAGTGGCAAAACCTTTATAGATTTTAATGCAAAAGGTTTGTCGAAAAATTTATAAAAATTATGTAAAAATACAAATTAAAAAAATATTGGAGCTACTGGAATATTTCACAATCAAATCTTTAAATTTATTCCTCAAAATCCGCTTGATATTTCAAGAAATTCCTAAAAAACTCAAAAACTATTGTTAAATTATCCAGAGTGAAAAGTTAGCTCATTCCTTTGAATTCTCCCCCCCCCAGCCGACGCAATCGTCGCATAAGGATTTAACAAGAAGTAGTCTAACATCACTATGCTGCATCAGCTCTGACTTGGCTCATATAAAACTATGAAAATATGTGCATTCCATTCCATTTTGAATTCATTTCACTGCCTTATTGTTTCTGGGTTTTGTTATTATATTTTACATTGTTTTTATCGATTTATTCATTCTTTCAGTTATTACATTTTAGGTAATAATTAGGTGCTACTTTGGTAGACGGTTGCACGGATTTTGGCGATTTTTTTTGGCGAGCGATACGGCTTATGGTGAACCCATTGCTCGACAAGTTATTTATGGTAACCGATACTTGTTGTCATTTTATTTAAAAAAATAATGCGTTTTATTATGCATAAATTCCTTGTTTTCAATATTATTTATGGCTTTCTAACTATTAAAAATCAATTTAATTTTGCATTTTTATTTGAAATAATAATTTCAATGTTTATGATATTTTATGTTGTGGATGATGTAATCAATGACATCATCTTACTTTAAAAGTAATTGGTTTTAATATCTATAAATTTAATGTAACATTTTAAACATTATTTATGGCTGTTAAATATTAAAATGCAATTTAATTTTGCATTTTTTTAAAAATGATTTTATTATATATGATTATTTAAATAATTTTAATTCTATGCCTGATGTAATCAGCTCTCTGATTTGTTACAGGATATTTGTGCATTATGTAATTGCTCTTTGTCATTAGGTAATTGCTAAATTGTGTATTCCATCGTACTAAAAAAAATGGCAAAAAAATAGCGAGGGATAGTATCAAAAATTGCTGAGAAATTCATTGCCACATATGTTTTAAGTTAAATAATTATATCCTATAAAACTTAATTTAAAGTATTTGAATTTAAGTAATATTTTAATTCTTTTAAACGTTGGTATGATGTTTTTAATTCGATATTCAATTTAAGTAATATTAAAGTCCAATTAAACATTGACGCAATGTTTTTATAGCGGTGTTTTTATTTTATTTCTATGCTACATAAGAGTAATAACTTAACCTTTAGTATTTTATACTTGTAATAAATGTATTTATTTACATTTGCCTGCCATCTTAAAAAACTACGTTTTCAACAAAAAAATTAATCCATTGTTTTTAACGATATTTACTTTTTTAAAGTTTCGAATACTTTACCATGCGTAAAATACGTAAAAACAGCGTTTTTTAAGTGGTTGACTATTGTAAAAACCGCGCCGACAATTGCGGCAACGTAAATCGCCAAAAATCAGTGCAACCGTCTACCAAAGAAGCACCAATAATTATAGCGTTTATTTTTCGTATAAGTAAATTTTGGTCATTTATTTTGTATATAAGCGTTTATTTCTTCTACAGACCTGTGGATGTTTTTATTCTGAATCTGAATTGTTTAAATTGTGAAAATTAGCTCAAATAGAACTACGGGATACTGGCAGAAACGAAGGCCATCTTGATGACAGATGTCTTCAAGATAGCCTTTGGAGAAACACTCCCGGGGGGCGGTTTAATGACAAAGTTTATCGTCGAGCTGGCAAAATTTGAAAAGTTTTTGCCAAGTTGGCGCTTTATAGAATTTTCAGAACAACGCATTTTTAAAGCTGAAGCAGCGATTTGTCAGGAACTTTTCAGAGGGTTTGGTCCAACCTTATAAAGATGATTCTGACAGCCACGATCAGTCAGTTGATACTCAGTTCTCAGTGATTTCATAGAGGTTACTATTATTTGCTAAGAGAACTAGAACTGCGTTTTAAAGTTTTAGAACTCAGCGAGTGATATCAGTTATTTACTATATTAATCGCCTATTAAATTAGATTTAACTAATATTTGCGTTTTCCATGAGATAATCACAAGTATTTGTTTGCTGTGTAGTATTATTAGCTACTCTAAATCATCAATTTCTCCCTGCTCCTTTGGAGTGATTATTTAAAGAGATATCAACCAACTCTAAGCTGGCAGCAATATTAATTATAGATGACCTGCAGAGTTAAATGTGCTTTGCAATAATCCAAAGTGTTTAAGCTCTTAGTATATGTTAAGCGAATTATCGCTAAGTTTAAATAATAACTGAAACTTCACAAAAGTGTAAAAGACCATTTATTTAAAACTAAATAAAAATAAAAGGCCGACTTTGTGCTTGCAACTCAGCCAATCACTTGCAGCTGGATAACATGAAACAACATGTCAAATGTAGCTTTAAATTCAAACAAGCAATGCTTAGTTAACGCGAAGTTGTCTCATAACTTAACCGGCGTGAAATTCAACTATGTGCAATTAAAATGCAAGGCCAAAGACTACAGATCTTATTTTATCTAGAAATACCTATAATGTGGCCTAGAGAGGCAGAACACGCTCTGTCTTACAATCTAAAAATATCACCTTGAATGCACTCAAACTAAATTTACATTCTAGTAGAGAAATGGAAGGCAGAAGTGACAGAAAAGAACCAAAATATAAAATAATTGGCTAACTAAAATAAAATTTACTCATAGGCTTAGTCTTTAAAATTATTAATCCATAAAAAATGAGTTTGCGTTTTCCTCTGGCTCAGACGTCTACTTTCATGTCTGCTCTTTTAAATTCACATTTTGTATTCCATTTTAATGACTTGCTAATATTAAAATAACTAATATGTAAAGGCATGTTACGCTGAGTAAGATAACGTCAAGCGTCTTAACAGAGATCTAATTATTTTTTACAGTTTCTTGGGGAATATTAAAAGAAGAAATTCTAGGACATCTCTAAATTTACTATAAAAATAGCGTTTTTTATTTCTGTATGGATTAACTACCAGTAAAATTCCGATTTAAAACTGTTTCATAGAATTAAAATAATAAAAATTCAGATAAATAAATAAATTAATTTCCAGAAACATTTGCCTATATTATTACTAGATTTATAGTGAAATATTTATTAAATATTTTTCGTTAGGATCTTAAAACCTAAATATTAGCTAATTTGTAGTTCACCTTATTTCAAGTACTTATAAGGAAGAGCAAAAATGTAATATTTCCGGAATTAAACTTGTAAAATGAAAGATTACATTATTTTCAACAGAAGCTGAGACTTTCTAAGCCGTGGGCTAACCAAGAGAAATAAAAAATGTTATATCTCATTTGATAAGAAAACGGAGTTAGACTTTGCAAGCTTAAACAAGATTATGATATAACCACAACATTTATTTTAGCAATTTATCGGAGTTCTTAAGAAGTCTGAAAAGAAAAATATTTTACTCCTGAAGAATAAATGTAGTTAGTTTAAAAGAGAAAAAAAGTAGAATATCGTGAATAAAACATCACCCCATTACTCAGGCAATAAGATTACCCTTAAGCTCTGATACCCTTTACCCTTAAGCTCTGATAAATCGAGAGATTGCGACCGTATGTCCTTTTCAAAATAAACTCTAGTACTTTTATTTTTCTTATAAAAGAGTCTTAAATGTGTAGGATGGATTTTTTAAAGACTCGTATCGCATGACAGAGCAGACACGTAAATCTACCTAGTTTCATTTCATATATCTGGGAATTTTTCTTTTAAAGAACGCAACTCATGGGAAAAGTAATAAAAGTTTATTTTACATTGATGCTACCGTTTTTCTGGTAAAGAAAAGGCAAAGGTCTCTTAAAACACTTTTGTAAAGGAATTATTATATTTCTGCTCGAGTGCTCTCGTGATGCTAGTCATTCCTGACATATTTAGTAAAGAATTAAAGGACTTGCATCGTGGCAAGGACGCAAAAAATTCCTGACCCAAAGAAATAACAAAGGTTACTACAGTGGCGTCCGTAGTAAAATGTGGTAAATGGAAACATGTCACTACTTGCATTTGGTCGACTGGGTCTCGTGCCTCTCTATATATTAATTTCTAGTAGTACGTGCGGTTAGAAGCTGAAACATACATAGTTTAAATCCAAACGAGGCGGCATCTTGTCCTTTTTCATTTCTCTCTTGGAAAATCCGAATGGATGCTGCGCACTTTCGTTGAACTTTCAAGGTCATTCAACCAAAATATCTGTCCTGGTATTATAATACCTGGTATTTTAATACCTGGTATGGTATTATAATACCTGGTGTTTTCTAAGCGTAGTATAATATTGATATCAAAGTTTTCTTGTTTCATGTTTTTGTTGTTGTTTAAAATCCCCTTGGGGCAGGAGAGCCTACACCAAGTCCCAGAGACCTTGCCTCACAAGCAAATCGCTGATGTCGTCCTGCTCAGCAGACAGTTGTCTCAGGGAGACGCCTATACGATCCAGTAGGGGAGCGGGAGAGGCAGGGAGGGAACAAGCACACGAGATGAAGGTCTTTTCTCCCTCTTTGAATTTCATGCATCGAAGATGCCCACTTCCGAATCTGGCCATGGTCGTTTGGATAGGCCTAGATCTTTTATTCAGAAGTGACAGGCCTGGTTGTTCAGCGAAATACCACTGGTGAATAGGAGAAATTTTCCATGCCATGATAGTTTTATGTTTATAATAGGAATGAATTTCGGTTGGACCTAAATCAGTGGAAGTGGGTGTGAGGAGATGACAACCTTTTCTAATCCTTGGAGGAGAGTATAACTCCTACAGGGCACGTCCCCAGGTGGCAGATCGGGGAATGCCTCTATTGGTTTTCCAATAGGTTGTAGAAGGGAAATAAAATATCTTCCGGTGACCAACAGGCATACAGGTCTAGTCAGTCTTCAACCCTCGTAGTACCTCGCCTCAAATGAAGCTGCATATTACCTTTCGCCATGGACGAACCGCATCCGGTTTCATAATACATAATTACTAACTTCACAAATTAACTTTCTTGGCATATGGTTAAATAGAACTTGTTAAGACTGAAAGTTTCTTTCAGTTCTGCTTGGTTTAAACTTTTGGTTGTGTTTCTCAACCTTTCGTCTGGTGGAGACCAGTTTTATGAATTAGAACGTTCTGCGGATCACTTCACTCTTATTTCTTTCGAAAGAAATTTTTTAAGCAAATGTTACGACTAGTATACTTGGACTTTTTAAAATACACTTCATTAAAATTCACTTAATTTTATATTAGTGTTAAAAGGTTAATACAAAATATATATGCTTCGCTTATACATTTTGTTATATAAGCGAGTTTATTAGTTTCTATAATCTTTACAATGTTAGTTAATAATTAAATAAATATTGGTAATGGAATTAATGAGATGGATAAGCCTGCCAATTATTTCTGCTAACAAAATTAATTTAACCCCTCCTTCGTTTTCGGAAAAAAGGAAGTAACTAACGTTGATTTAAATTGCCAACGTTTAGAATTTGTTTCAGTGTTAACAATTAATGAATTTAACTGTAGAGATAATGATGCAAAAGGTCATTTAAGAATTGAGAACTTCTTGAATGTACAAGCAAACATAATAGTAAGAAAGCTCAGATGATTAACTTGATATTTTGCCTTGTAAAGAAGATTTACAAATATAGTTCTCGATTTTTACTTTTTCACAACGGTGGAAAAGCAGCTTCGAAACGGCTATGCTGAATGCCTTACCGGAAAAAAGTCATGAACGAGAAAACGCAATGAGAAAATCTCGTTGTAGAAAACATCGTGGGAAAAAAAGATAAGCAAAGTAATAAAAGTCTTCGTTCTAAAACATCCATGGTAGAAAATAAAGCGGTTTCAGTTCTAAAAATTCCGCACTTCTAAAAGACATCATACAAAATATGGTGTTAAAGAAGGTACCAGCAAATCCTCGGATGATGATAACATCGCGGACATAACGTTTTCTGACTACAAAAACTTTACGTGAATTTCGCGTAATGATTATTGATCATAAGAAGAACTAAGTAATACTTTTACTTCTATATTTCTGTTTTTTTTCATTAATTAAATAAAAAGAATTTTAAACTTAGTAGAAGAGAATTTTAAACTTACAATATTTTTAACTATTAAAATCGTTCTTTAACTAATTTCTTTTAAAAGACGAATTAATAGATTTTTATGAAAAAAGTATAGGATAAAAAATTAGAAAGAGAAATATACATAGTTTTAAATTCTATTAACTACTACACTTCAGTCAATAACTACTATCATTACTATCAATATTTTTTTATTAATTTCAGATTTTGAGTGCTCAAGCTCACAAAGCAGGACGCGAGAATTCGCTTATTATTACTGTTTTTTTTTTATTCAGAAAACGCATGTCAGAGATATTATCGTCATGCTACGACGTCTAGGTGCTTTAATTTTTTTCTGCAATATTTTTCAAAGCAATAATTTCTCATTCCTTTTCTTTTAGGATATTTTGTAATCGATGTTTTCCCCTTGTTTTCTCTGTAGCGGTTTCGTTCGCGATGTTTTCATTTGTAACCATGTTGGAGGTAGTTTATTTTGAATCAGCAGTGTTAAAATAGTTCAACTTCATTAGCAGTAAAAACAAAACACCAGTTCAAGGTATTTATAGACGTATTTAAAAATATACTTAACTGCAAACAAGTATAAATATATCTCTGTATCGCAGTACATAATGCTTCAAAATGTAATTCAGCACTACGAAAAAATGTACAACTGTTTTCTAGTAAAGCAAGACATAATTAATCTTTGCTAACCCTTGAAAAATTTAATTTATATTGCTGAAAATTAATTTAATTTTAAATTTTCCTCAGTTATTAAACTGAAAATAAATTTTTCTCCACATTATTCTACGACGTACCTAGACAGATTTCACTTACAAATAGTTAAAAGCTTCTAAGTAATGCTGTGTTCTTTTGCGACTTATGTCACTTGTCCGACAGTAACATGAGAACAAGCCCATGAAATTTATCATGGCAAAAAGTGCGAGACTGCGCCTGTCATTGGCAAGAGCCTTGAGCACCATACAGGTAATATTTAGTGTGCCCCCATGCGGCACAGACACTATACATTTACAAACATCCATGCCTTAACCGGGATTCAAACTCGGTCATTTGGTATGGCAGTAAGTATCACACTAGCCATTATCCCGGCTGGGCGGCTCCAGATAGTGTAAAATACGTTTCCATTTGTAAAATAACTGATATTCAGCAGAAACATAGATTACGAAGTTGTTGGCAAATCGAAAGAATTCATTTGAAAGTGTGGTTTATAAATGAAATGAAACAAGTGCTGGGAAGGGTGTTAATGTTAATAAGGTAGAAACTGCGATGATAGACAACTTCGATTAACAATAAAATTGTGACCCATCTGCTATAAATTAAGTCGTTCTTTATGGTTGAGGCGTTTATTGACGAATTGCTGTTGAAAATATTTACGATCAGGTAGCAGATTTAAGTGATTATTAATAATTTATTTTCTCTAAAGAATGTGCTTAGAAAGTTGAATAATTCGTAAACTTAAAAGAAAACTTAAACTACTAACTTTTTAAGGTAACTAATATTTTTTTAGGCACATACATTAATATTTGAACAGCTGAGGATATATATAGACTCCTAAAGTTCATTCGAGTCCTGAGTCATATAGACATTTAGTCCAAAGAAATGATTGATAGCTTGTCAAAATACGGGTTGTTTTCCTAGAGCCTTTTTAAGCCAGTGCCCCTAAAAGTTCTTGTTATGAATGTTAAGAAGAATTAGATGATGTTATTTAAATTATGCAAAGCAATCGAGCAATATCTGCCATAAATGAGTGATGGTTTCGTAGAGGACTTTCTGAGAAAAATGTTTGCTTTTTGGCGTTACTATTAAAAAAGCTATAAAAACTCCCATTGATCTAGTGTTCAGCGATTTTATAATTTTCCCATTAGTGGGTGCCATTAAGAAAGAAATTTTGCCCGATGGAGGAACAGCAGCTAAACGCAAAATATAAGCTCCTGAAGTTAAATAACAGTATCACATGAAATGTGTTTCTAGCAGCAATAATGATTTTATTACTTCCCTGTGGAGATAAAACAATTTGACGACTAACACTTTACATTATAGCACGGTCTTACAGATTTCTTCAATGTGTTCTTTAGAGCTATTAGGTTATATCAATGCAGACACATGGAAATAATATAACGCCCACGCCGTGATTCGAACTTCGGACAACCGAATACGCTTCGAGAGGGGTCCACATACAACACGAATGCATGCTAAAAGGAGTAAGAAAATACCTTATATTCTCCCCCTTATAAAACGAGACTAGGAAGGAGGGTACGTAATAGCCAAATCTTGCCAGTGACGAATTATTGTTCACCACCTTTTAGTTCGGCGAACACTTTTAGAATTTTTTAGAGTATTTTGATATCAGAAAACTGGAGATATCCGCAATGCGATAGCCGGGATTCGAGTTCTGGACTTCCCTCGTACGCGTCGAGCGTGCCTCATATTACATCACGAAAGCATGAGGAAAGAAGGAAGAAAATACCTTCCCTCCTTTCTGCGTGCCTTCATGGTGTAACGGTAGCACACTCGGCGCGTATTCGAGAGATCCAGGTTCAAATCCTGGAGAGGGCATTGCACATTTCTTCAGTTTCCTGACATAAAAATATCTAAATGACTCTACAATGGCGCCCGAACTCAAGAAAAAGATAGTGGGCAAGGATTCTTCACCATCAGAATATGGCAACTGCGTCCCCTAATTCCCAGTCACCCTTTAAAAGTGGGAGTATTTAAGGTATTTTCTCACTCTTTTCTACATGCCTTCGTGGTGTAAAGGTAGCACATTCAGCGCGCATTCAAGAGGTCCAGCATCGAGTCCCGACTAGGACTTTACTCATTTTCCACGTCTCCTGCTTCAAAAATACCCTAATGCCTCTACACGTTTTTCTAAAGGAATGAAGGATCATTTCCTTTCATTGCATGGAAAATACACTAATCTTAGAAAGGAAAAATATCTGAACTTAATAGGATGCTCTGGGAGGAAAGATTATAATACTATCAAGCTGCTCTCCTTAGAGTGGAAGATCATAGTGCCGTAAGCTGACAAGCAGAGCATCTGTTCAGACAACGACGGAGAACAACAAAAAGATTATTGTTATATAAGTCGCAATAAGATCAATGAGAAGTATGGGCAGTTTTAAGAGTTAGAACGCCTTTTTAAGTGACTGTATCATGTTTTCTTGATTTTTAAGGGACACATCAGTCATACAGGATTAATCACTGGGATTGAATAAGATGCGCAAGTAGCACAGAGTCAGGATTCTGAAAAGGCATTAAGTAATGGATGGTGTTTAACGTGTTTTGAATTAAAAATATTAAAATCTTTGGATAAGGAAAAGAGAAGTATTTTACATATTTAAGGAAGATGCTTGGGGAATAAACGGCAGTATCCATTTTCTTAAGGAACTACGAAACTTATTCTATTGTAGCCTACATTTTAAAACTTTAACCGAAAATAAATAAACATTATTACGAATATTAAGGGAAAGGAATTCTTCATAGATTCGAAGATAAATTTTACATTATTTTGTTATATAATAAATACGGGTGTTACGTTATATCTTCACTAATGTTAGCTTAAAGGATGTTTCATTTCTCTTGAAGTCAAATGTGACCACGACATAAAAATATTCATATTTTTAATAGTAAATATAGTCAACATCCCCGCGAAGACTTGCGGATGTGAATGCTAGTTAAAAGCAGGTTTCATTAAAAGACGTTATGTTATATAGTCAGGGTTTAGAAAAAAGGCTTAGGATACAAACCAGATTATAAATGATTATGAATGCTTAGCATTCATGGACACTAACTGCACGGCATCTTCAACGACAGCCATGCGCATATATTTGATGACTTATCAAAATGGCGGTGCATTTATATTTCCCGTCAGACTACGATGTAATATTTTTATATTAACTCTTATAACTACTAAAGAATCTAATGTTAATCAGTAGATTAAATATTATGATAAGAAATCTAATTCAGACTATTAGAATGTTTTATCATACGAATTTATTGTCTTAAGACTTTGGATTACATCATAATTATTACTTCTAATTTGTTTGTTATTTTTAATGAAAATTTAAAGTTGAAATATAATTAAAAATAGCTGGTATTTACGTATATTTGACATTTTAATTTAACGTGTTTACGTTTTATTAGGGTTAGAATACCATTTAATATTTAGAAAATAATATCTTTAAATGACAATGAAAGAAAGGAAATGAAGATTATAGTTCTTGATTACAGTCTAGATTTAGTTCTTGTATTAATACGTATGCTGTGGCAAATAGCATTATGCCTGCTGTCAGTAATAATAAAAGCAGTGATACAAAGCAGGCTGTAATGTTAATGTTCCCGATCTGGGCAATAAAGTGTATAAAGGTGCCTCTTTACACCATAGTAATGGACTGTTTAAGGCCGGTTGTCACATACGTTGGAGCTGTATTTGTATAATTATTAGATTTACTTCGAAGCAGAAAACATGAATATCAGCAGTACCATCGCCGAGATTCGAACTCCAGACCTTCCGATTGCTAGCTGGATGTCCTATAACGCTACTAGGACACGCTGTAAGGAAGTAGAAAATTTATTTCTTTCTCCCTCACTTAAGCAAAGAATGTGGAAGAGAGAGCTCAGTCTCCTAAATTAGGTGCTAAAGAATTATGGCTCACTTTACTATTTGTTCGGGTGCCACTTGTAGATTCATTAGTTTTATGCTGCTTTCTCTTCACCTTCTGAACAGTAATATATGATATTAGTTATCAAAACGCTATTAACTGCCAGTTCGCTTGGAAAAAAAATATCCGTTTTGGTTATGTGCGTGATCATCACGGATTCTATAGAAATAAAAGAAGCAATTTCTTAGCTAAAGATGCCTTAAATTTACCCATATATATATCAATATTAGGATTCCAAAGAGATATTGGAAATTCTTTCATTTTAAGAAGCTTTTAGTCAAGTGGAATGAGGTATACATTTCAAATGTAATGCCGAGGGCAACAAAAATTTCTTTTCTTCTATTTACCACAGACTGCATTCCGAGTCTTTCCTTTCTATTAATTTTAAAGTATTTCAGTTTTTATCTGCCTACAGTAAATTTGTAAGTTACCTGTTTCATTTCAATAGATCAAATAATTTATCTGAATGTTAAAAAAATTACCTGAAGATGTGAAACATTTGATCTTTCCATGCCCTACCTTTGATGGCCCTAGATTATGCCTACCTTCCATGGTCTGGTTTGAAAATGTTCGACGTGACTTCACCCATGAATTTATTTATTTTCGTGAAATCCGGACTGCTGTTCTCTTTCTTTTTGTTCATTTTATTTATACATGTAATATTTGATGTTTTAGTTAACTTACTTTTGTAAGCCCTGCGTTGTACATCTGTGATGCACGAGGAGATTGTATTTATTGAAAAAAAGAATGCCCTGAGTCTGGATTAGAATTCCTGGCCTTTCGATTGTTATCTGAACATGCTTGCAACTGCACCACGAAGGCACAGGGTAAGGAATAAAAGCATTTCTTATATCCTCTCAACCCTCTAATCCACAAACGGAAGAGTAATGCCGTAATGTAAACAGCTGCAATGTGAAAACTAAATAATTTAATCAGTTTGAAATCCAAAAAGAGAGTTGAGCTTGTGAAAAATAAAATTATCTGTTTTTCAGCTTTGAGCATACTCTGCGGAAGATACTGTTCATGGCATATCGTGACTAGCAGCATATTATGATACACGCCACTAAAGATGAAAGCGAGTATAAAAGCTTGGTTTCGCAAATACATTGTGATTTTTATTTCTGTTCATTATAAGCACATATCAATTGTTATATCTACAATCTATATCATGCATGATCTTTAATTAGATAATACCTGTCAGCCCTTTGACTGTGTTACGTGCATACAGGTAAGGGATTCGATGTACACAAAATCGATGACAGAGCACAATCAATAGTCAACACTTCAAACTACCAAGAATATCAAACACAACGCAATGCAAAGCGCATGCTCGCACGGAGATCTATCAGTAGTTCGAACTCAACTCTGAACTAAAATCTGCAAACTGATTCTGTCGTCGGTCTTATAGGCCGCCGAGAAATGTCCAGTAACTTTCATTGCACGAAATTGCTGGAAGGCATATACAGTTGTTGCAGTTACATATAGGGCCTGATACAGTTATAGTTGCATATACAGATCAGAACAATTACAGTTACATAGGGAACGGACCAAAATGTAGCCAAATATTCGCCCTGTTTGACTACTTTTGGCGATTTTTGGCAAAATTCGGTTACAAAATTTAGTCGTCAAAACCACCGCTAGTAGGGCATAGCCTTTTACGTTAATGTTAAATGAACATGCCCCTGTAATCCTATTTATCCGGCGATGCATCACTTTCCCGATGTATTTTACGTTACATTGTATATGAATGACTATGATTTACATATAATATCACTAAAATTACTTACATATATACAAATTTCGTAATAACAAAGCTTTTTGTTACAGTCACTATATTTTTTATCCAAATTTTGTGACTCAGTGCTCTCTTTAAAAATATCGAGTTTTGTAACATGAAAGAAAGATCTAAAAAGAGAAGCGATTTGTTAAAAATATGCAAAGAAAATTATTCAAAAATAAAATTAAAAATATGATGGCAGTATTCCACAAGGGATGACAATACTGAAGCTGCACGCCTTGGCAATCAAATCACGTAAATTCTCATTGTTGTTGTTGCTTATGCTCACTTGCCTAATGCAGTCAGCCGAAGCCCACGAAAATCCTCGTGGCAAGGAGCGCTAGATTACGTCTGTCGTTGGCAACAGCCTTAAGCATCTAACAGGTGACAGTGCGATTTGGCTCAGTTTCCGCCCCCAATTTTGACATCCCCGTGGGGACGGGTCCGACTCCACCTCTCTCCCCTTTCATCAAATCACACGAGCATATTTAGAGCGCCGCCATGTTGCATGGACATTATACATTTACAAACATCCATGCCTTGTTTGGGATTCGAACTCGGGCCCTTTTCGGCACGACAGTCAGCGACACTAACCACTCTACCGGTTGGGCGGCGCAAGCCCTCTTACTATATGCAATGCCTGTCAGGAATTATCGAATTCAGGGTTTGAATCCTGGCAAGGACTCAAGTGATATTTCATACTTTCTAAGCCACTGCTCTGAAACCCAAAGCATAACTGTAAATTAGAAACAGTGACTTTATTCCAAGATACTTCGGACCAAGAAACACGAAAAATCAACTCTGCGCTCGCCGGAATTAGAACCACGGATCCTGAATTTGTTAGCTAGATGTTCTAACCACTTACACAGCGAAACAACGCACGACGAAGTGCTCTAATTCTTTATACAACATTTTTAGATTTACAATTCACAGAAGTAAATTTTGATATCGGATAATATTAATTGTTAGAAAGAGGAGTAATTTGAGTTATCATGAAGGAAATTGATGTACATCGTTGTGGACATTATTTGATAACCATTACCATTAGAAACAATTACATCATCATGTTCATTACTGCATCTGCTATCAAGGGTAGCAGAAATGCAAACACTCCAGAGACTATGCAGTTTTTGTTTGTCCCTGAATAAGAAGGAGAAAAAGAAAAAAAATAAGATTCAGCAGAGCACTTACATGTCTACAAATACATTTAAGTTACAAAGAAACGTGAGTAACGCCCCAGAAAGTGTAGAAGTGTAATTAATTAATTTGTAGAGTGATATAAATCTTATTCCATGATTTGAAAATACAAATTTGAGTAAACATTTTTCGTACTTGTCAAAAGAAATACCTTAAGTTACGAATTTTTCCAAGATTCCAGTAAGATTAATCTCTTTGTTTGGGAGTAAATTGATATGTGGACATGTTTTTAGCAGCTGAAGATTAATAAATCTGAAAAACGAAGAGAGTTCTTAGTAATTTTTTCCAGGGTTACTTGCTCACGTTTGAAACAACGTGAGGTTTTGTAGTAAAAAATAAAGGGGCTTATAATTACATTCATTTAATAATAAAAAATAAATACATTCATTTTTCTGTTTATATTAAAGAAAATGTATTAAATAAAAGAGAAAGGAAATACAGGGTGTTTATAAAGTCCCGGACCCATTTTGATGTTTAATAACTCATAAAGTAATAAAGATAAATTAAAATTAATAACATAAATGGTTAGATAGACTCAAAATGTTTCATGACCCTTGCCAATGAACTTCCACGTCCCTTCGTCGCACGGAGAATATCAAGTCGATATTCAATTTCACGGCAGGTAACAGCAAGCATGTCGGCATCCACAGAGGCTTTTCCGGTTGTAATTCTGGCTTTTAGGTCATCAGTGCTCGACACTCTCCTCCCGCAAACGTTTTCCTTTACAAATCCCTAAAGGAAAAAGTCTAGCGGCGTTATATCAGTTGCATTATGGATTTCGTTTCTATGAACCACCATAAAATCTGTGTTTTCTCTTGTGGTGTATGCATTTTCCTTAATATCCGGTCGAATAAAACATCACATACAAAAATTCTAGAACAAACACATCAAAAGTAAACATAACATTGCAATAGTTGCCAAAAACAAAAGAGAGAAAAATGCAATTAATAAGCAGACGATATTTAGAAAAGTACAGATATTTAGACTAGAAAATGAAATTATCTGAAATTAACCACACGCGCGGACGATATTTACAAAAGTAAAGATATTCAAACCAGAAAAGGAAAATATATAAGTTATTTCATCAATAAACGCCATACGTTTGTTTATATCTTCATTATTTTATGAGTTATTAAACATCAAAATGGGTCCGAGACTTTATAAAGACCCTGTATTTTGTCATTATTCATTCTCAAATTTTGTGCCACTTGAAAATTTTTCGTAATTCCTTTAGTTTAAGTAAGCGACTTAGTGGTTAAATCACTAAATAAAAACACTAAAGAATTTAAATTATTTGAAAATGTTTTTCTGTCTGAAAATTATATATTTAATTGTCAATGCACTTGAACTGCAAAATTTATTTATCAGAAAGTTTTTGCTGGTAATAACCTTTAAGACGCAAAATAAATATAAACTAGCAGGCTAAGGCCAAAGGCGTACTTATAAGTTTTATGTACTGAAAACTAAAAATAAATGAAGTATTCATTTAATGTACTGTTAAAATTTACGAGTTCTGTGAACACCTGAAGAGAAAGTGCATAAAAATATCTCAATATGAATGAAGTCAGTTCATTCTTTCCAAGCAACAACCAGCTCGTAAACAATGTTTTTGTTACCAAACCAGGAAACAGGACACTTCAGGTTAATACCTATATGCATGACGTCCTGATTTAAATGAAATGTAATATAACAAACCTTTCTCAATATCAATAAAAGAACTAATGTGGCAGTAACATACCGTGCCAGTTATCTTAACGTGAAACAAAAACCTTGTCAACAGCAGCTGTTTATTTAAAATGCTGACATTAAAGAAAAATTTAGACGTAGAGTGACATCTCATGAAATCGCGTGCTTTCTTCAACGTCAGAACATAACCTTATATAATAATAATATATTTCATGTTTGGCAATGTTAATTTTATTTCATATTTGTAAAACTTACAAATTTTTTATTAACAAACACTATCATTTAAAAGGGCGTAGTGGCATCACCTTTTGAAATAAAGCAGATTTTTATCTGCAGCGCGCGAGGCTGTTGCCACTCGGAAAAATGAGTGCGAAAATTAGCCTTTTCCGAGATTTCAAATAATATCTCCACTGATTAAAGAAGTCGTACGAAGATAAAAATGATTGAAATGGTTTCCCACGAATTTTTGAAATCCGGGTGTTCCTCTCTGGAAACTGAACTCCCCGCCGTTCCGGAGGATATGATACGGGAGATAATGTTTCGGAGGAGATACGTCCACAGATTTATTAGTACATATTGGAATCTTTATATTTACATCCTATAATTTGCCTCTTAGGTACTTTTTGATAAATATCAATTCTTTCTGATGAATATAGTGTGTTTCTGTTGCTTTCCTTTTCCAAAAATTGACGACCATATACTAAAATTTGAGTAGCCTCATGAAATACATTTCCTCCTCTTTTGTTAAAAGAAGTTATTATCCAAAACCCAGCATGTTTTCACATTTCATTGACTTCTTTTATTTAGAATTTAATGAAAGAATTTATTTCACATTGATTACGTAAATTATGCGTGAAAAAAATTAATTGTCACCTCGCATTTTGAAATTTTACCTAAGGAATTTAATTTTTAACATACGAAAAGATGCGTTATCGTATGAATCTCCTAAAGTTTGCAAAATACAAGCTGAAACGTTTCAAGTTCAGAAGTACTGTAAGCATTTCATGTGGTCTGAAATAAGAAATTAATGTAAGCTTTCATACATTCGTCATATACACTCATGTCCATAAATTAAGGATAATTCCGAGTCACGCGGAAATCGAACTCTAAAATAAATATATCACCTGTAAAATCACTACACACATCTTGAAGAATCATATGCAAATTTCAGGAAATAACCAGATGACACCGATGGTACGTCACAATGACAAGAGTGATATATAAGGAATACAGGCAAAGAAGTAAAATTGTTCGCAGGCGCTTTATAAGCATTTCAGTGCAATAACCGAATACTTATGACAGAAAGGACGCATTTGGATGATTTTTTACGTGGCAGAATTATCGGCCGCCTGGAATGCGGGCGTACCCAACTGGAAGTATCAGACGAACTTGGAATTGCCCAGAGTGTCATCTGCAGGCTTTGGCAACGATTCCAAGATGATGGTAATGTGAGTAGACGTTACAGCACAGGTCGCCCCAGAGTTACAACGCTGAATGAGGACCGGTATTTGGCAGTTACTGCCAAAAGAAACAGGCGGAGCACAGCCTCAGACCTGTCTCGTCAGCTCTCTTCAGCCACTGGTATGACAATTTCAAAGCAGATCGCGTGCAGACGCTTAGGGCAGATTGGTCTATATGCTTGTAGACCTTCAGATGCATTCCACTTACTGCAACTCACTGTCGCCTGCGGTTAGCCTGCAGTAGAGAGCATGCATTGTAGACACAGCAACAGTGGGCTTGTGTGATGTTTTCCAACGAGTCCAGGTTTAGCTTGCAGTCCGATTCTCACCGGACGTTCATATGGGGAGCTCCAGGTACCGTTACCACGAAGAAAACATCACTGAACGACACCGTTACGGTGGTGCAGGAGTGCTCATTTGGGGTGGAATTATTCTGGGTTCCAGAACTGACCTGCATATTCAAATTGGAACCATGACAAGCCAAATCTATCAGGGCGTCATTCTGGAACAACATGTACGTTTATTTCGGGGCGTCATGGGCGCACAATTTGTGTTTATGGATGACAACGCCCGTCCTCGTAAGCATCGTAAGCGAATGCTTTCAATTGGAAGATATCACCTTATGGACTGATCAGCATTCTCACCGGACTTGAATCCAGTAGAGCACGTGTGGGACATGCTTGGCGACGAGTTGCAGACCGTCAACCTCCTCCTACGTGTCTACCGGAACTTCGGAGAGCATTGCTTTTTGAGTGGTATAATATCCCCCAAGATCAGATCCATAATTTGATACTTAGCATGCCTATTCGCTGTGCGAACTGTATTGTATCGTATGGGAGACATACAATGTATTACAATCATACCCACCATGTAATATTGGTGTTTTGTAAATAGGTTTTTTTTGTAATTTGCTCTAGGGAGTAAAAGTCACTAATTTTTTTAATAATATCAAACATATAACATCTTTTTTTGCTCTTTACCTTTTGTTTAATAAATAAGCTTTACAAATAAGTCAAATTTGTTTTGCTTCTAACTCTTACTTTGCTTGATTTTGCATTATCCTTAATTTATGGACATGAGTGTATATTTTGGGGAGCTGAAGTTCTAAATTCATAGCCGTAACGTAATGCGTAACGTCCCTTCCACAGCCGCAACCGTAATGCACTGCTCTGAAATACTTATAAAAAGTATTGGCTCTGTTTTAGCGCTCTTCATTTATTAAAAATGCGCATATGTAATTAACGGTGAAGTTAAAAGCATTTCCAGACTCTTTCAATGCAACTCAGCATTTGCCAGACTCCATTCCTAACTTATTCAGATTTTAACGTGGAATATTTGAATGGTTTAGAAATACGTTTTTGTAAGATGAATAGGAACACTCACATCTACAGTCACGTTTGTGAAAATTGCAACACCATGAAGGACTTACGCGAGTGAGCTGAAATTTTCAGGAAATGCAAAATAGCGCATGATATGCAAATGATTAGAATTGCAAATCCGTAGCGCATGCGTATTCTGAGCAGCGCCCTCTGAACGGCTGATGGATCCGAATAAATAGACGGCTGTAGCGAGGCGTGTATGGTTATCGGTGGTTATCTGCTAGTGGTAAACGTTAACTCAATCTGTACTTATGCCTCGTCGACGAAAGAGAGCGAGATTTGAACAACTTACAGAGTTTGAACGAGGGAGAATCATCGGCCTTCGTGAAGCTGGATTGTCGTATCGTGCAGTAGCCTCTCGTGTGCAGCGTAACAGCAGCACAGTGATGCGCGTTTGGAAGCAGTGGACGGACGAGTGTCGGACAACTCGGAAATCCGGGAGTGGACCCCGAAATGTGACGTCAGCTCGCGATGATAGACACCTGGTCCGCATGGCGCGGACGGACCGTACAGCTTCCTCTAGACAATTGGCAGCACTGTGGTCAATAGCTACAGGTGTTTCATTGTGTGCTTCATCAATTCGTAGACGTCTGCTGCAGTGTGGACTGCGCGCACGGACTCCTTTATACAGGATCCCCCTAACGCACGACCATCGCCGCCTGCGGCTACAATGGGCCAATCAGCATAGAGACTGGCGTGCTGATTGGCAGCATGTCGTGTTTTCTGACGAATCCCGCTTTAATTTGTGGTACCATGATGGCCGCATTCGTGTCAGACGCTATGCCGGTGAACGCCACCTTCCGGAGTGCATTATCGAACGCCACAGTGGACGAACACCCGGAGTTATGGTCTGGGGCGCCATAGCATATCATAGACGATCTCAATTGCTACGAATTGTGGGCAATCTGAACAGCAACCGGTATATCCGTGAAGTTCTACAGCCCGAAGCTGTTCCCTTCCTTCAAAGCTTGCCAGGCGCTGTATTTCAACAGGACAATGCCCGCCCTCATACTGCTCGGATTGTTAAATCCTTCTTTGCAGCGCAGCAGGTACAGCTTCTTCCTTGGCCTGCGTGTTCCCCGGATATGTCGCCAATTGAACATGTGTGGGATGTCATTGGTCGGCGTCTTGCTCGTGATCCTCGTCCTGTTGCGTCTGCAGACGAACTTTGGGTACGCGTACAAACGATATGGAATGCTCTTCCTCAGTCAGACATTCAAACTTTGTTTGACTCCATGCCACGTCGTGTAGCAGCACTTATTGCGGCGCGTGGTGGCCACACAAAATACTGATTCTGATCTCTTGTTCTTGTTTGTTTGCTTTGAGCATTTAATCATTTATTTGTACCACTACCACTCAACTGTGTATTAAATTGCATTCAATTATGACGATTCCTTCTTGGTGTTGCAATTTTCACAAACGTGAGTGTATTTATATTTTCTTTCTTAGCAATTTTTATTTTTTAAAAGCGAGAGTGAAGAAATATGTTCTTCCGAAACAGGAAAAAATTTATTGCTCTTTAACTATGGAAAAATGGCTTGCTTTACCTCTGTTTATACATGACATACATAAGCCATTGACAGACTTCCTGAGATGTATAAGTTTATAAAACATTTTAAGGCTGTGTTGAAAACGGTTTGAGTAAAAGCTTTTAAAGCTCGAGATAAAATACTTAACGATATTAAAACATATGAAGGTTATTTGGTTTTGCAGACGTATGTGTTTTGCAAGGGAAATTTGCTCATATTTAATTTATACGTTCAAAAAATACAAAATTCTAAAGAAATCCGTTTGAATAACTTATATGGTATTCTCTCCCTCCTTTCAGCATGCCTCGGTGGTGTAAGAGTAGTACACTCGAAGAGTAATCGAGAGGTCTAGGTTAGAGTTCAGGCGAGGGCATTGCTCATTTTTCACGCTTTCAGCATCCAAAGAAATATTAATGACCGTACAAGTGGCCCTGAACTAAAAATTAATGGACTATAATTCATTACAACCAGGAATTGGTCACTTGGTCTTCTAATCCGAAGTTGGTCTTTAAAAGGGGGAGTATATAACGTATTTTCTCCCTCCTTCGAGCATGCCTTCGTGGGGTAACAGTAACACACTCAAAGCGTAATCCAGAGGTCCACGTTTAAATTTCGGCAAAGACACTGCTCATTTCTCACGTCTACAGCATCAGAAAACCTAATGACTCTGCAGTTGGCGCCCGAATTAAAAGGTGGTGGACAATAATTCCCCGCGACCAAGAATTGGCGACCTTTAACTTTTCAAGACCAAAACGACTGAGAATACATTTCATTCAGACGGCCGAGGCTGCGATGTTATTTTCTTTCCTCCACCTAAGTTACGCAGTAGCAGGTGTACTTTCCTTAAATGCATTGTATCAGTTTATTGCAGGCAGTTTGTCCTGAAAGAATTTATTTGTGGCTTCTTATCTTTATTTGTAAAGAAATAGAAATGATGCCATTTGAAATTTTCACACCTGTTAGCGCGTTAATGAATGGGGAGATGAGGAAACTGCTGTTAATCTCCAAAGCCGTTTTGGGCGGTTCGGTATTTTAAGCATACAAATTAGTGAAGGCTTCGGTTTCGTTAAGGACCATTCCTTCTGGGATTTATCTATGCTAGCGTAGTCGGTGCTATGTGTCGAGTAGCTCCGTGTAAGGGTAGCACACCCAGGGGCCAAGTTCGAGTCACGGCCAGCGGATTGCATATTTTTCATGTCTAATACTTAAAAAAAGAACCAAATGGTTTAATGACTCTTCAAGCTAAGAAGTTAATTTATGAACGTGGATGGTGCTTTCACTTTGATTAGTGCTAACTTTTGCATTAATTCAAAAGATCCACTGACAGTAAATACCTTAAATGGGTCTAAAAGTAGTAAATGTGGTTTTATGACAAAAAATTCTTTTAAATATATATTCAGGGAAATAAGCTTCAGATTTTCTGTCGTGGTTTAAAAATGTGAAATGCTGTTTAAACATACATATAGTAATACTAATTTGCTGTAATGCCTGAATAACAGTTAAATAGTTTTTAAATAACTGCACTCAAAACTTCTTATTTAAGGAAGAACAGCAGAGATCGTATTATTAAAAACAAAATATAACCATAATGACTCTGCTTATTTACAGAACATATTAAAAATAATGCCATATTAAATATTTTCTAAAATGTAGGCCACTTTCAGAATATACAGTGTCTTTCAAAAGTTGAGGAACAACATATTTTTCAATTTTCACCATTACAAAAATGCCAGTTGATTGATAGAAAAGCTGATGCTACTAGACGTCTCAATGTATCTCGTAGTGTGGCCCACCGACTGTGGAATCATTTTAAATCCTAGGATTCTGTGTCTAAAAGACATATTCCAGGCAGACTTAGAGTTACAATACGTGCGGAAGACTGTTACTTAGCACTTGCAGTTCGAAGGAGAAGGAACATTACTGTGCCTCAGCTCATGGCAGATCATTTAGTGGCAACAGGAACAAGAATTTCAGCTACTACAGTGCACAGATGCCTGAACAACACAGGTCTGCATGAAAGACGACCAGTTGTTTGTGTCCCCTTGACCCGAGGACACTGAGGTGCCCATTTTTGTGGGCAAGAGAACACGTCTCCTGGACCAGTCAACAATGGGCGTCTGTTCTACTTACAGATGACTCCAGGTTCACATTGGGGAGTGGTTCAGGTAGTCAGCTGATATAGAGGGAATATTGTGTCTATAGAATTACTTTATCCAGCAGTAAAATTACGTTGAATTTGGTCAGGTCTGTTTGTGAATGTCATCTTATCTATCTACATAGCTATCTTCTTATCATCACAATACTTGCAAATTTTATTACATATATGTATGTGTAATGCCTTAAATGTGTAGATGAAGGGATCCGGTACTTTCTAGCAGCTTGTGGCTGTAGACAGGGCAGCTGAGCGAACAAATGCGTAGAAGAAAACACTGGAACGTTTTAGCATCTTTCGATATTCATCATGACTGAGAAGACTGACTTAGTGGCTGAACGTAGGGCTGAGTGGAAGGGCATTATGAAGCACTGAACGCAAATGAGCTTGAAGTATACAGTCGCTATTTTTACGCACAATTTTTAAATCTTAGTTGAATGCAATAATTTCCATGTATACGGGTTTTAAGGTACGAAATCATCTAGTAAGTAAGCAGCAACGGCGTAGATGAGAAGTGTCTTGCCATCAAAGCAGCTTACGCGGAAGAGAACGCTGCAATTCAAAGGAAGGAGGAAGGGAATCAAAACTTTCAGTTACGAGCTAAAAAGGTTTTGGTTTACAATTTAATGATAAGGCAGGAGGTATCTGCATTAAGCGTAAGATCTCGAATTTGGGAGAACAGATGAATTTAGGGGAGTGCACCAAATCTAGTATGTTAATTTTGCGATCGCCGGTTATTCTTACAGAAACTATCGTATTTTGTTATATCTTACATGTATTCTTACATGTACAAGTATCTTACATGTATTCTTACATGTATTCTTTCTTGTACATCTTACATGTACAAGCAAAATTGTAAGAAAACTTCCTCCCTATATCTGGAGTGTCTACATGACACAGGATAAAGATAAGATCCCATTTAAGCCAATAAGAGATGAAAAATGAAAGGTGTTAAAGCGATTAAAAAAATCTGTAGTTCTACAACAGGCATAAGATCTTACATTACATACAATCACATTACATTTCCTAAATTTTTACTTTATCTATCATTTTCTGAATCTACTTCTGGATATATTTAAAATTTCCAAAATTCGGGGAAACTTTTTTTTTAAATTACTAATTAATAATTTACGAAGGTCTACAGCAAAAACAAACCTATTCTAAAGCAATGCACCCACAGAAGTTATTCTAAAGGAATTAAAGCTGTTAATTAACTATTCTGAAATTATTTAAACGACAGGAAATGAATGAAATAATAACAACAAAGTAATGAATGAAAGAATAATAATGATACGTTTAGTAATAATAATGACAACAAAGGAAAAATCTGAATGGGAAACAAAAAGAAGGTTTAATAAGGTTTATTAGCAGATAATATCAATAGAGAACATCATTTTCTGATGTTTACCAAATTTCAAAAGGCTCCAATATATCAGTTAACTTAAACCTGGGGACATTTTGAAGAGAAAACTCTAGTTTGTTGCAGGTATGCTTAGAATAGCGGAACATTTTATAGGATATTAGATGAGCATACATTTATATTAACATGGGAACTCTATATATTTGGAAAGCGAAAAAATATAAAATGTCATTCTATAAAAGAGTTTAAGGATTTAATTACATATATCAAGAATTAAATTCACTTTTATTTAAATCAATCAGACTGAAAAAAAATTCTTAACATCTTTATCATGTTCCTTTAAATAGCTTTGTTTGTTAATCAAGACCAAATTCAATTTGAAAGATGAATATTTTACATTTTTCTGAATCGCAATATATGCGAAGAATAAAATAATGCATTTGCACTGAACGACATAAAATTTTTTTGCGATCTTCAACTAGCTAAATAAATTGCGTTCTATGATTATTGAGGTTGCTACTGCGCTTTTTGCAATGGATTGTTGGCTCAACTTGACCAATGGTGAGTATATTGACTTTTGTATCTAATAACGATTTGCGTGGTTATCCAAACGCACCATGGAAGGTAAAGATCTAAATTTTAATGGAATACGAATTTCGACAATTGCATCGGTTACCCCCCGAAGTATCAGCTCGATCAAAATGGCGAAGTTCTTTAATAATTCGCATATTCACGATGAAGATCCTGTAAAGAATAATTTAATCCCCGCCAGAAAAGCACAGGATTATGATACCGAATTAAACACCTTAAAAATTCTCTTAGAATAATTACAAAAATCCTAAGATCCCTGTTCAGAGATAAAAATTAAACGAGAGTATAAAAGCTTCTAACACCACAGCTGATGGCGACCCGTCCTCATCACACGCAAATCAAACTGGCAAAAAACGTGTCGTTACTGACAGTGATGGATTTACTTCAAGAAATTCAGTAAAAAGACCACCAACAACTTCATCTCATAACGAAATTAAGCAATCATGGAGGATGATGAATCGTGCATGGATGATGAAGATATTGCGAAAATTCCTTATCAACCAAAAGTTAACACCTCGCCCATAGTTTTGAATGATTTCACAAGCAATGGGGAAGACATAAAAGATGAAATGGAAAAGAATAATATCACTAATTACGGAGGCAATATAAAAAGCGGACTCCTTATTATTCGACTCTACGCAATTGATCACTATCGATTTATGACGAAATATTTTCAAACAATAGGCATGTATTTTCATAGCTTTAAGCTAAATTCTGGAAAATCTCTCAAAGTAGTTGTTAAAAAATTCCCAAACAACTCAAACCCGGAACTTGTTCAGGAAGAATTAGTCAGCAAAAAAATTGCAGCTTTAAAAGTTCGACAGCTTATCTCGGTAAGAAATGGTCAATTAGCTAACGTCCCGATCTTCCAAGTGGACCTTAAGAATCCATGGAAGGGAAAGAAAGTACACAGAGTTAAAACACTCGGAGGACTAGAAGTCGCAATCGAGATTTACAGATCTAAACCGGGGCCCGGGCAGTGCCATAAGTGCCAGAGGTACGGGCACTCACGGGATCACTGTAACTGCAAATCTAGGTGCTTAAAATACGTGCAATTTCATGAATGAAACTTAACACTTGTCCTCAGAAGAAAGAGGATGGAAAACCAGTAATGTGTGCCCTCTGCGGCGAAGGATATGTATCGTCCTATAAGGGTTCCAGTAAGACCCGAAAATATCAAAAAAGCTATAGAAGCAACTAAGAATAAAACAGAAGCCCAAAATTCATGGAATCATAATAAATCTAACTTCAATAATGAAGAATTCCCCTCACTACGTAAAAATGGTGAACAAAATCATACGGAAATCAACTTAGCTTGGTTACAAAAGAAACCACAAGAACATCCAAAAGATAATGAACTTTCCTTACTTGGATGGATCAAAATACACCTTAACAAAGCTAAAGAATTCCTAAATAACTTCAAATCTGCAAAATCCATAATGGATTATTTAGAAGTCGGCATAGCTGCCGTAGATTATTTCTCAAACATAAGCCTAGATTTCTAAACTATGTTTGTCGCAAATGCAAATTAATGTTTCTATATGCAAACTGTGGTTTGCACTTATCCTTATCACTATTACTATGCAAATACTCATCCGAACTTGTGATGCTAAACGTCGGCTTTGTACATATTTACTTTTATTTCACTTTAGCATTGGTTGCGATGAAGTCCCGCTCGTTCAGGTTTCTCATTTATCATCAATTAAATATCATCCACTACGAACTTTTAGCATTTCTCCAATGAACTTTGAACTATTAGTTAATGAAAAATACTATTAACGACTGTTTAATAAACTTATTTAATAAATTTGATCCATTTTTCGTATCACTACTGCAAACTCAGAACCAGCCATCCAGAATCACTCTTCATGTCATATGATCTCCCTCCATTACTTTCATCCCATCGGCTCGAACTTTAAATGATTTAAAAACTGAAATTTCATGAAGATTCATTTGTATTTTCGCCTCTGTGCGTTGGTGTATTGATTAATACACCTTATTTTGGTGTATTAGTTACACCCCTTGACACCAAAGCAATGTTACTTTGTTACAAATTTCAATATACTGGTTAAAACTCTCAGTAGTTGTGTACCAGAATGTAAAACACTATACTCGATACTCGAACGAGATAAAATGTGAATGTACGCAAAATTGTGCTTCAAGAAAATAGCCTTTTGAGGTAAAAAAGAGAACCAATAATGATAATTGATCAATATATTAAGAAGCATAGTGAATTGCAGCGAAATTTGTCGTATTTCGAGAAATTTTCTTATCTAAAAGTATCACACTTTTCTACGACTTCACAGACATCTTAAACTTTTATGCTTTAATAATTTAAATGTACACCATTTCTTCATTTTCCTCTAATAATGTAAATACCGGGAAACAAAAAGAAACCTTAGTCAAAGAATGATATGTGTGAAATTATTTCTCACAGTTTCCACAGACTAAATTCACAAAGACTTAAGCATATCTTCATCATAAAAAACTAAATTAATAGAAAAGCTGAAATTCTTTTTGTTTGTTCTCGTTATTGGAAATAATATTAAACATATTATTTAAACAATAAATGAAATAATGAAACAGTTTAATGAGACATTTTGTCTTTAAGTAATTAATGAAACCAGGTCCGCGTGAAAAATAAATTACATACTCTTAGTAGAAATAAATAGATAATGAGCGACTTTTTAATTTCTTAAGCCTATGTTTTAAGAAAAGCAAAATGGTATTTCTTAATCATTAAGAAAGGTTTAATAGCTTTTTAATTACTCTTTTGATCCCGGATTTAGCAATTAATGATGTACGTAAAGAAAAGCGTAAGAGTTTAAAAATAAGTAATTTTAGTTAAATTAGCCGTTATACTTGCACTGAAATCAATAAAAGCCCGCGGTTTGAAGCAACAAGCCAGGGTTTTGTATCTTCTGATTCCTCAGCTTCATTTGCTGTTGCAGACTACATATCACTAATCGGCGAGTTTAATTTAACTGCAAAATTTAAAAAATGTAACTAATTAACATATTCACTTGTCATGCGTATTTTAACTGACGTTCTGATAACAGTAATAGAATCATATTTTACTAAAAAGAGCAGTTAAATACTTAAATGCTGAAAAGGACATTGAAGGGTTTAAGTAAAATATGTTAATAAAAATTAAAATAGTGCCATATAATGTCATTTGTTTCATTGCTACTTGGTAATCATCGTGGAAGAAGCAATACTAATGACATTTTCTTTCCTTCTGTGTTCGTCAGCAATACTGTTAAATAAAAATATAATATACTTCCCCTTTTAAAGGGCGACTAGGGAATAAGGGACCCAATCGGCAAATCCTTGAGGTGGAGAATCATCATCCACCACCTTTTTTAGTTCAGGTACCACTGTAGATATATTAGGTTACTTCGCAACAGGAGACAAGAAAAATGAGTAATGCCCTCGCCGAGACTCGAACCTCTCGAGTATGTGCCGAGTGTGCTGGCCACGAAAGCATGCTAAGAAGGCGGGAGAAATATCTTATATGGTTAGTTATGTACAGTATAGTGAAGTACATTAATGCAGTATTTTTAATGCACAATATATTCATAGTCGTAAATTTAGTGAAGAGAAATTACATTCACATGAGATACATACACACGAACTACAGACATCAGAAAAATTCACTTTGAATCTATTTTAAATTTATGTTACAATCCGTTTTGGAAAAAGAGTTCTTTGTTCTGTCCGTACGTATAAACGTCACGCAAAATAAACGACCGAATAGATTCACGAAATGTCAAAATAGATATTTTCGTCGAAATATAAGACCCGAAACTTTTTCCAATAGTAATACTTTTATTATTTCGTACGTGGAAGTAATAATATTCTGAAAAGCATGTCTTGCTTTTAAATAGCTTATTTTAAACAATAGCAGAAAAATTCAATTTGTGAGATAATATTATGCTGTGCTGTGTAGCGAAATTAAGTCAATTAAGTAATTAATGAGTTACTAAAATTTAATCTTTAATATTCTAAATTTATGCAACACAACGTGTGTTTTACATAATTTCTGTGTAATTGCGTTTTATCTTAATTGAGGTTTTTCATACTTACGTTTCTACATTCTTAGCTTTCGCCATTCGCGAAACTTGTAAACGGCAAACAATGGAACGTTGTGTATTTTCCACGTAATATCTGAATTTAAAAATATTTAATTTGTGTTAACATATTTATAATTTATACTACTAGAAGCAGAAAAATTTTATCTTCAATTTGAGACTACTTTCGAATCAATAGCTCAATTAGTTCTTGATTTATGGTAATTTATTTAATTAATCTTCCTACTTTCGTGGGGTGGGGGGAAATTTCGAAGTCTTGACTTCTTAGTTATTTTTTGACTTCTTAGTAGCTTCTTCCGCACTGATAATAAGAAAATGATAAGAGCATTATTTCCGGCGTTGGTTTGCCACATTCCACTGTCCCCACGCGTTAGTTTGGCGTTTCTTGTGGTGATTGTAGAACTAAGATTTGAACTGACAGGTAGAAAAGAGTGAAATTTTACAGGGTGTAAGGCGGGGTTTGACGAAAAGGGTTTTTTCACCGTTTTAACAGAGTTTGGAGGTTTCTGGCATTCTTTCTTAACAAAAAGGCGTTGTAGGTGTCGCTCGCTTTCTTCTTCGCACATTTTTCTGAGGTTCTGGAATGGAGTAGTTCGTGGAATTTGAAGCGGGGCTTGTTGCTCCCTCAGTCTATTGATATGATTACCAGCTAAACAGACTTTATTTGCTTGCTTCGAGCCTTCCTCCACTATGGCTATCCCTGCGTAACGCTTTCTTCCGTTAACCCTCTCGCTGCGTATTTTTTTTATCAAAATAGGTTCAAAAATTGCGTATTTTTTTTATTACGTATTTCAAATCTACATATATTTTAGACTTAAAATATACAAAAATTTTTTGTAAAAGAGTTTTTTTTCAATATAGAATTAGATCATAGAAAAAAGTTATCAGAATATTGAAATTGAAGAATAATGATAAAAAAGCAAAATTTTGAAAATCAATTTTGGTTAAATTATGATTTATTTTATAAAATACAAAGGTAAAAAGTATATACTAATGAAAATATGCAAAATACTTACAAAACATTTATTAGAAATGAAGTTTTGTATGATAAATTTCGAAACAAGGCTCGAGGCAAAGTCCGACCTCGCAATCTTTGCACCAAATTCGCGTTTCTTTTCGAATTTTTTTTCCGCTTTCAGTTTTTTTTGAACAACAGACAGCACACTGTCTACGAGGCTCTTTCTTGATGGGATTTGGGGGTATATGGCTAGCAAAATGTCGAGCAGTTAGCCTCATGGGATTGAGAGTTGAACTACATCTGCTAGAGTGAACACTGGAATTTCTATCTGAATACTTCTGAATGCTTAGTTCAATAATTTGCAAACGGAAATCTAGAAGCGTTATATTTTGTAATGGGTTATCCTTTTTATAAAGGATATAAGCATTCCACAGTGATTGGTCCATGAATTGTCGGAAAATTTTTATATAATATTTCCCTTGTTGTTTTCTGAGGGTGGGGTAATATGACATTTCTTGGTCACATAAATCAACCCCACCCATCGTGTTGTTGTAATCACAAACAACAATTGGTTTGAGTACAGTTTTCTTTGATTTGCATTTCACCAAACGGGAACTTGCATTATGAACTGTACTTATAAGAAAAACACTTTTTTTATCTTGCCACTTCAGAGCCATAACTTTACCCCTTTGGTAAGCAAGGACGTCACCTTTAGGGATTTTTTCTTTTGCAAAATTTGGAGGAAGGTCTTTCCTCATCTTATTTACAGTTCCATATAAGTCTGTTCTTTCTGAAATTAAAATGTCTGCTAACTTTGGAGACATGTAGTAATTGTCCATGGTTACACAGTAACCTTGGCCCAGGAATCTGTCCATCAGGTGCAGAACAATTTTAGTGGAAACTGGATAATTTGCAAATTTCGGGTTATACACAGTTCCATTACCTGTGTATATGAGAAAGTCTGCAATATATCCAGTTCCCACTTCGCAGACCACAAAAAACTTAAGGCCAAATCTTGCTCTTTTTTTCGCGATGAACATTTTCCAGCTCAGTCTGCCTTTGAAGCGCATCAAACTCTCGTCTATGCTGAGATTTTTATCTGGTATATAAAGATTTCGAAATTTGTTTCGAAGATGCTCCATGATGTCATAAATTTTATTTAATTTTGGCCATGGATGATTATCCTTATCAAACTCTTCGTTATTTGTAAAATGAAGGAACTTCATCAGCAAAATAAATCTATCTTTCTGAATTACTTGTTGAAAAATAGGTGTTTGCAATATGTGACGTTTGGACCAATAATATTCTTGTTTAGGCTTTTTTACAATTCCTTGGAGAAACAAAACGGAAAAGAATAATCTAAGTTCTTTCTCATCCGTATCTGTCCATTTTTTCCACCTTGATCTTTCTTTAGGAACTGCCTTATTCATATACTGCTGAGCGTATCTGTTGGTCTCTTTTACTATTATTTGCAACATAACATCGTCAAAAAAAAGTTCAAAATAATCCAAAACAGTTGCATCATCTGCCATAGTGAAATTTGGTCCGGGATTGCCAATAAAAGGAAATGAAGCAGGAGCTGGTGGAATATTTTGCATATCAATTTTGCACCACTGTCGGGCGTTTTGAATAGAAAATGAATTTTCAGATTCATCACTATCCACAGAGGAATCCGAGAAATTTTCATCAGTTCCGCTATAAATATCATCAATATACTCGGAATCAGAGTCAGAACTACTGTCAGTGTCGGAAATATCGTCAGGAACATAGGTCATATCACTTGCGAAACGCTTCCTGCCAGACATCTTTGAGCTCTGAAAAGCGCGCGCAAAATGCTAAAAAAAATTCTTTTTATATTTTGCAGAAACGTGGACAACTAACGCCATCTGTTAGTCGACATCTAAATAAACAATTAAACATTACAGAAAAGCCGAAATGAAACCATAAACGGGGAAAGAGCGGGTTGCACACTTAAATAGACGGCAAAAACGCATCCCCGCGATAATCGCGGGTTGCGCAAATTTTGCTACTTCTACGTTGCCCGTGGAAATCGCGGGATGCGCAGCGAGAGGGTTAAGGGCATTGTTGCCCTCCTAATACTTCAAGGATATACTTTCTGCAATTAGTATCGGTTACTGGAAAAAAATAATGAACGCTAAGTAATAGGAAAAATGCTCTACTACATTTGGCTATTCCTTCATATCCTCTATGCTTACTGAGTTCCGGGAAGTCGGATTGATTCCTGATGTGTCCATGTCTCCAGTTGCGACTAGCTCACTTTTGCTCGAGTCTTCTGCTGAAGCCAAGGATTCAGTAAAGGCTTATACGATGGTTATTCTTTCCAGACTGCCGGAAATTGTTGGGTAATGCCTTTTAGGAAGACACCACAGAACAAAGTGAACAATTTTTGCCTCAAAATCAACTAAAAGACCACATTGCGTTGTGTAAATTGTACCTAAGCAACGCATGAACCTTGATGCTGGTTAATCTAAGATAGATCATGTATTCAAAAATATGCAACTTAAACATAACAAAAACACAATAATCAATATTAAATTTTAAGAAAAACCTTAGAGTTTATTTTTCAAACAGATCATTTATGAGTAAATCAATATCTAATAAATACTTTATTCGAACCTCCGGAGAGTGAAGAAAAAAAGGATTCTAACATTTACAGCGAAACATTTTTGTTTTAACCAATCAGTGATTTCAAGAATAATCAACTTAAAATTTGTACAACAAACTCACTAATCAAAAACATAACTATTTCATTTCGTTAACAATTTAAAAATTCATAAGCAAATTATTTCATTTCATAGCAAATTATGCTTTATACTCAACTTATTATTGCATAGAAAAATAAATTCTACTATTTATATTAACTAATAAATTGTTCATCTTAATTTTTTCATTAAACTGAGTTGCAACTGAGATCACCCGTTTTAGATAAGTTAAGAGTATTTAGGTATTTAAAAGTATTATTGAACAAATCTATTGCAGATTCCAATTACTTTAACTTCAGCAAGGAAAGTATGCTCAACAAAAAAAAAAATTAAATTCCCCAACATTTCAATTCTTTAAAACAAGAAACAATCATTCCAAATTAAGCCAGTTAACAAAATTTAAATAAGGAGATCCCTTCTAAATATTAAACCAAACTAGTTTGTTTAAAATTACAATTAAAAAAAACCTACTCTTCATTCAGATTAAAACCATTAAGAGAAAGGAAAACGACAAAAAGGGAAAGCTTAACTGAAAGAAGTTGACACAGCACGCTGTCCTCCAGAAAGGGTCTTCTCAATCCCAAAAATATAACGAAGTGTTGAAGTGAGGTACCTGGAATCTCGCTCGGAAAATAAGATGTACGAGCTGTAGATGGACATGGATGGGTCGGCTCCGGGCAGACTGGAACGGATAACCGTCGTATAAGCCTTTACTGGATCTTTGGCTTAAGTAGAAGACTCGAGCAGAAGTGATCTAGTCCGAACTGGAGACGTGGACACAGCAGCCATCCATCTGACTTCCAGGAACTCAGTAAGCGTAGAAGAGATGAAAGAATAACCAAATGTAGGAGGGTATTTTCCATATTATTTAGTGTTCACCATTTTTTTTCAATAGCCGATACTAATTGCAGGATAACTCAGAACTATTAGGAGAACCAAAATGCCCTTAAAAGAAGATATCGTAGTACGGGAAGCCCATAATAGAGGAAGACCCGAAGCCAGCAAATAAAATCAGCTTAGCTGGTAATCACATCAACATACTGCGGGAGCAATAAGCCCCGCTTCAAATTCGACGAACTACTTCTCCAATCAGGAACCTCGGGAAAGCCTGCGAAAAGAGTTCGAGCGACACCTGCAACGCCTTTTTTAAAGAAAGAATGCCAGATTTGGAGGATTTGAGGAGAAAATACAGAATAACCATTGCTGGATTGGGCTACTATTGCTATAATGTATTTCCTCCGCCTTCTTCGCATGCCTTCGTGGTGTAGTGGTTAGCACGCTCGACGCGTAACCGAGAGGTCCGTGGTTCGATTCCCGGCGAAGGCGTTGCTAATTTTTCATGTCTCCTGCTTCGAAATAACGTAATGTCTCTACAACTGGCACCCGAACTAAAAAGGTGGTGGATTATGACTCTCCACCACCAGCATTTGACGACTAGGCTCCCCGTAATCCCAATCGCCCTTCTAAAAGGGGGAGTATATAAGATTTTTCTCCCACCTTCTTCGCATGCCTTCGTGGTGTAGTGGTCAGCACGCTGGACGCGTAACCAAGAGGTTCGTGGTTCGATTACCGGTAAAGAAGTTGCTCATTTTTCATGTCTCCTGCTTCCAAATAACCCAATGTCTCTACATTGTTTCTGCACAAAGTAAAAACATTGCTTACTAATGTTACATTTGGCTCGATAAAATACTAATTTGTTTACAATTCTGCGAATTTTATATGATACAGGAACTTTTATGCTGAGTTTACTAATGAATGATAATAATTTTACTACTGATGTGTCAGTAATGTCCAGATAGAAAGTTGGTTATGACGAGAAACAACCCTGCCATCCACACTGTTGGAAGTAAGTACATAAAATTCTCTATCTTATTTTCAGAAATTGCAACTAGAATGTTAAGATCAGGATCAGTATTTTAGGAACTAAAAAGCATTATTTACTTTTCGAATATACACTCACGTTTGTGAAAATTGCAACACCATGAAGGACTTACGCGAGTGAGCTGAAATTTTCAGGAAATGCAAAGTAGCGCATGATATGCAAATGATTAGAATTGCAAATCCGTAGCGCATGCGTATGCTGAGCAGCGCCCTCTGAACGGCTGATGGATCCGAATAAATAGACGGCTGTAGCGAGGCGTGTATGGTTATCGGTGGTTATCTGCTAGTGGTAAACGTTAACTCAATCTGTACTTATGCCTCGTCGACGAAAGAGAGCGAGATTTGAACAACTTACAGAGTTTGAACGAGGGAGAATCATCGGCCTTCGTGAAGCTGGATTGTCGTATCGTGCAGTAGCCTCTCGTGTGCAGCGTAACAGCAGCACAGTGATGCGCGTTTGGAAGCAGTGGACGGACGAGTGTCGGACAACTCGGAAATCCGGGAGTGGACCCCGAAATGTGACGTCAGCTCGCGATGATAGACACCTGGTCCGCATGGCGCGGACGGACCGTACAGCTTCCTCTAGACAATTGGCAGCACTGTGGTCAATAGCTACAGGTGTTTCATTGTGTGCTTCATCAATTCGTAGACGTCTGCTGCAGTGTGGACTGCGCGCACGGACTCCTTTATACAGGATCCCCCTAACGCACGACCATCGCCGCCTGCGGCTACAATGGGCCAATCAGCATAGAGACTGGCGTGCTGATTGGCAGCATGTCGTGTTTTCTGACGAATCCCGCTTTAATTTGTGGTACCATGATGGCCGCATTCGTGTCAGACGCTATGCCGGTGAACGCCACCTTCCGGAGTGCATTATCGAACGCCACAGTGGACGAACACCCGGAGTTATGGTCTGGGGCGCCATAGCATATCATAGACGATCTCAATTGCTACGAATTGTGGGCAATCTGAACAGCAACCGGTATATCCGTGAAGTTCTACAGCCCGAAGCTGTTCCCTTCCTTCAAAGCTTGCCAGGCGCTGTATTTCAACAGGACAATGCCCGCCCTCATACTGCTCGGATTGTTAAATCCTTCTTTGCAGCGCAGCAGGTACAGCTTCTTCCTTGGCCTGCGTGTTCCCCGGATATGTCGCCAATTGAACATGTGTGGGATGTCATTGGTCGGCGTCTTGCTCGTGATCCTCGTCCTGTTGCGTCTGCAGTCGAACTTTGGGTACGCGTACAAACGATATGGAATGCTCTTCCTCAGTCAGACATTCAAACTTTGTTTGACTCCATGCCACGTCGTGTAGCAGCACTTATTGCGGCGCGTGGTGGCCACACAAAATACTGATTCTGATCTCTTGTTCTTGTTTGTTTGCTTTGAACATTTAATCATTTATTTGTACCACTACCACTCAACTGTGTATTAAATTGCATTCAATTATGACGATTCCTTCTTGGTGTTGCAATTTTCACAAACGTGAGTGTACATAACGTATACCTCAATGTTTCATTATTAGAAATTTTGGAAGATAATGTCCTTTGACGCTAACATTATCACACACGGATACACTTCTAATTTCTCCTAAAATGATACCTCGAATCTACCATCTCGATCTGTGGAAACTGTATCTGATTTTATAAAACAATTCCCAATTACTTCCAATCAATTAGACAGGCATCTTGGCAAAATTCCGATTTATAATATTAAGCTTCTTCGATAGTGCTACAGATAAGTAAGCTTCATTAACCCTTACACTAAGGAAATCGTTACCATTCCGTGCTTGTAATGTCAGCTACCGAAACAAGTTATTTTGAGTGACTACTGGACAAGTAACTGTGGAATGCAATTATATCGTGGTCCGGAGAAACCTAATTATTTCTTGACACCTACTTCCGACCTGATGAATAATTCCTAATTTACCCTCCGGGAGATCACAAACTATACTTAATTGAATTCTTTGCCTACTTGCTCGGGAACAATTGGCTGTTGTCGCATTGCTGAGAGTGGACTTTCCACTTCAGTTGCCTTAAGAAGCACAAAGAATGACCATTCTTAAATGAAAAGGGAAGATGAGTTGAAGAATATGGAAGGTACATTTAAAAAGAGTATCAAAAATATTTTTCTCACAGAATAAAATCACAGTTAGTTTCTCCTTTATACAAAAAAGTTGCTTTCGAATGCTAAGAAACCGTTACTGCATTTCGAGAGAATTTTTTTAAAGAATTTAATTCATTAGCTATTTTCTAAGGGATTTTTTTACGTAAGTAATAAAACTAAAAGAAAAGAATATGCAAACTTCAGTTTTATCTTCTGAAGAGCAGATTTCAGTTTCAATGCAGAGAGTTTAAAAGAAAAAATCCTTGAAGTTCTCATTGGGTCTCAAGAACAGCTGAAGTGTTAGGAATGAAAAGAGATTTGGATGCTTACGAATCTTGTTTTCGATAATTTAAGAGAGCAACCATGTTCGAAACATCTTGAATTCTACAGCCTTTCGAAACTGAGATATAGCATTGCCATTTAAGATAGTTCTTAGCCTTCGGCATCGGCCGAAGCGTTTCTTATTAGATTTGAAGATCTGAAACAGAAGAAAACAAAATTCTGAAATCTTTCAGATATTATATTACGTCCAAAAGGGTGTTTTTTTTAACGTTTTGTGCAAAAACTCGTCGAAATTCGAGCGTCCAAAGCCTATGTTCGGTTGGAGGACTACGTTATTTAAAATTTAATAGCTTTACGTAACGTCGCTTTTTCGCAACGCGAGAAACATACATACATTCATGCAGATTCTTCATTATTTAATTTCTTTAAATATAATACAGGGCATTCGTGACAACAATTTGAAAAGTTATACGGACATTTATAGTGAAATATAAGAGTATAGTTAAACGATATTTTGCATACTTGTAGTTAAACGGACAATTGGATGTTTAAAAATGATTGAAAGATTTTTAATGTCTTAAAAACAAAATTTTCTCTTATAAAATTTTGAATTAATAATTCATTCTAAGTCCCTTTCTAAGTTTTAGATATATTTACAAATTATTAAATAAATTGAAATTCAGATCAAAGAAAATAAGTTATATAAATATTCTCAACATTCCTTATTTTTCCATAGTAACCATAGGAGGAGGACCTGAGACTAACTGTGGAAAATAAGTAGATTTTTGGTCATCAGAACACTTTGTAAGGTATGTCTCCCGTCTTCATCGCATGCCTTGGTGGTGTAGTGGTCAGCACGCTCGACGCGTAACCGAGAGGTCCGTGGTTCGATGCCGGCGAAGGCGTTGCTCATTTTTCATGACTCTTGCTTCGAAATAACCTAATGTCTGTACAACCTTCACACACTTTCACTGGAATGTAAGGAACATGCCTGAGGATATATTGGGATGTGACCTTAAGCAGGCAGGTGTATGTATTTAGGTAGTTAAAGGGATATACTGGGATATAATAACTAATATTTCAAATTCAGATAATAACATTCCGCATGCGGATGGGATCTAGATAGGATGGCTTAAGGATGTACTGTAATGTGACATTAAGAACGCGGGAGGATGAGTTTATGAGAAAGCTGGGATATTACGGAATGTCCTGAGGATGTAGTAAGTAGCATTTTTACTCTAATAACATACCATACGCTGTTTATGGAACCTAGATAGGATGTTCTTAGGACATAATGGGATGTGTTTAAGATTTATTTGGATATCCCGTGATGTCCTTAGGATATAGCAAGTAGGAGCTCAGATCCTGATAACATCCCGTATGCTGTCAATGGGGCTTAGTTAGGATGTCCTGAAGATATATTGAGATGTGACATTAAGCACTCGGGAGGACGTTTTTAGGAGATTCGGGGGATAGTTCGGGATGTCCTGAGGATGTGCGTTTATCCCGCAAGCAACATCCTAAGTAAATTCCGAGGATGCTTTTGTGCTATGTAAGATATTGAAACAACACAAAATGTCGTTTGAAAACTAGTAGCTCTACTGGGCACCAGCCTCTTTGGGCCAAAAAAAGACGAAAGACGAATGCTTCTTATGTGCCAATATCTAAATGAAATTAGGAATGATAACTGAAGAAAGGCACTTACTGCATCACTTGTAGCTCGAAATATAATTCATAAAAAGGAAATTAAATGTTTACGTTAATAAGATACAAACCATTAAAATAGAAATTCTGAAAAGGAAAGCCTAAATTAGATGGGAAAGTGAAGAAAGAGCAAATGCAAATTAAACTAGTTAAGCATATTAATGTAAATTATTTTAAAAATTGTATCGATTTTTTATGTATCTTGTATTTTATTATATATATATATATATATATTTCATCTATTTTGCATTACTATTTATTTAGTCTTATTAATTTTGTGTTTCACTTTATTGTAATGTTTATAAAGTGTTTTAATCATGGTCGCTAACTGCATTTCTTTATGTTTTGTATGTTTAATTATTTTATTATTTTAACAACATATGCAACTGTGAGTAAATAAATGCTGAAATCAGAAGATAGCTTTAAGAGAGTAGACACAATTATTAACAGGATTAATGAAACTTAGAGATAACGGCTTTGGGGAAATCATTTTGTCGCCAAATTTATTACATTTGGCTATCTCTCGCCAATCTGGAAACATTACAGAAATTTCCAAGGAAGAGGGTTTTGAGACAGGGACAGGTGTTTTTAGAATACTCTGAGGCATCCTATCTTTCGCTGTGATGTAAACACAGACTACAGTTATCCATTAGGTACTTGACAGCTAAACAATATTATAGGCTTATATGCTGTAGTACTTCTTACGGAATTTTAACCTGTATTCTAATGCGTATTTATATTTTTGTATTTATGGATTTTTGGTTTCAGTGAACCTGCATTTCTAAGACCGAATTGATGCTATCTGCACCTGCATTAAAAAACATTGCAGCCTTATATCCTGTTTTTCTTTCAGCTATTGTTAGTTTATCACTTTCATTTGTAGAAATGGTCACCACTTAGAGAGACGATAAATTTTATGGTTTTTCTCATCATTTCGCCTTCTTATTTTAGAGATTATTACAGACTCGTAACACGTAACAAATAATGTCTTAAATGTGGATTTCCTTGCACGTCCATTACTAAGAAGATGAAAATTCGACGGAAAGATATAACGAACATGATTGCTGAATGCCAAAAAAAAAAAAAAAAAAAAAAAAAACCACTGGGATGAAAACCTCAATTGAAGCGAACGCCAAAATAATGATTTCTGCTATTTCGGATATGAAGGAAAACAACCTATAATAATAAGTAAAAGTACAGACGCCATAAATATGAACGTTTAGATGATAATAAAATAATATGGTAAACATATAGTTATTATCTATGAAAAAACTAAGAATATGAAAAAAACACTGTTAAGAAAAAATCATGAATGAAGAATGATTCTTGTTTGAGGTTACCATAATGTTTCAATTTTTTTTTTCAATCTAGTTTGAGTATTCGAGATATTTCTACAAATTCTTCAAATGTGCAACCACAATGTACTTCACGTTCATCTGAGCGACAAATGTTTCTTGTTTAGAAGAGAAAAAAGCTGATTTTTGTGAATGATTCATAATAATAATAACAAAAGACATCATGATATACATATATAGATAGATAATTGGGAACTTTAAATGTACAACATATTGTTTCTTAATATAATATAGCTCATAATATGTTTTGCTAATATGACATTCGTTCAATTAAAACATAAAAATGTTATTCAGGAAGTAGTATGCAAAACAAATGCTAAATTTTAAAAGAAAACTTTCCTTGTAAAATAAATTTTCTTTCCATGAAACAGTGAAGAGGTAAATAACTAGATAAAATATACTTAATTTACAAAACTGATGTTAAAAATTTCAAAAAAATGTACTTTGCTTTAAACATGGAAAGTTCCATTTGGAATATAAAATAATTTTTAAGCTTATATTTAATTATTGAAATATTTCTACTCCTGGGACTTAAGTAGTATCATTTTAATCTGCCAAAAATATTCCGAAAGCATTTTGAATTGACAAAATCAAATAAGTTAGGTTCTTATTTTAATGAAAACGTTTGCTTGAAGACAAACGATTTCATTCAAATAATAGTCCAAATTATTGAATTTTGTTATTTATCAAAGCAAAATGCGCTTTTAAAACATTCTGATTTAATATCGACTTCAGCACTAAACATTGCTTTCTAGTCATCATTTACACAATATGAGGAAAATCTATTAAATTTAAATTCAGAATAGTATTTATAATTTAATAACCACGATGTTGTATTTTACGACCATTGTTAAACAGAAAATTGTCTTCATTTCACTATATCCAACCCTTTGTAATCTTTAACATTAACACAATTATGTCATATTTTAAGCTTATAATTCTACAAATAATTCTTCACACTCTAAATTGTAATGATCGAATTATTTAAATAAATTATTACATTACCTTCCCTTATTTACTCAAAAATTTAATAAAAAATATATGTGACAACCAAAAACGAACGAAGAAATAGTATAATTTTAAATCTCTAGCATTATGCATTTTTTAAAAATCTATCAAATATTTTAGAAGCTGAATTAAAAAAAAAAGAAAAACTGCTAAATACTGATAATATGACAAGGTTCAAATCACTAGGAAAATGCTGTCTTCAAGGACATTTCCGTGGTTTTTCCCGTGTGCTGCCAGTTTCCATTGGAGAGTCTTCAGTAAAGGCATCCCTTCTCTTATTGACTTAGCCGTAGTCTGCTCTGTAGTCTTCCAATAAATCCAACGAATAATCTTGCTCATAACAAGAGTTTAACTACATTCTAGGTATTTTCTCATTTTCAGTATTCAAATTATCTGAAGAGGCATTTTGTTAGGCAACAGAATAAAAGAGAACATAGTTGATTTATCACGACTCCTGCTTCGAGAAACCGAAATGTCTTTGTAGTTGTGACCGAACTAAAATGCATTTGATGGTAATTCGTTACCACATGAATTTGATAAACTGAGTCATACTTTCTCTTCCTATTCGTTCCCTAAATGGGGGGGTAGAATATAAAGAATCATGTGGAAGTCCAGAAAGCACTTTTGTAGTACTCATGCTAGCATGTCCAGCTAGCAGGTGAAAGAACCTTGTTGAAATCCGGGTGAGTACAGAGCTGAATTTTCCCGCAATCGAAAATCCAAACGATTTAATAGAACAGGAATAAGCGAATAAGATGTTAGAAATTTACTTTTAATAAATTAATTTTGTCCCATGTCACCATCCAGTGCTACAAGGTTATATTTACAAAAAAGGGTTACATAGAACTACTGTATTGATTAGTATGTATACAAAGACTTGTTTCGTAACATTTGTTGCTCACATATATCTCCGCCTTTTTTCGAAAAGTACTTAGAGTTTTCTTGATATTATTATGGAATTTCGAGCTGTTTATAAAATATCTTCAGAATTTAGTTCCGTTCGTAATCGATCTAACATTGTGAGTGTGTTAATGGACAAAACAAAGGATAGAAAGCTGCTCTACTGCGCCACTTTTCGAAAGCATAGTTATCTCTAATAGGTTTAACCTTTAGAAAACCGGAGCCTTTGCTAACCTGTATGCTTAAAATACCAAAACCCCCGATCGCTTCCATTACCCGTCCAGTCCGTTTCCTCCCCTCCCTGTCCATTATTGCACAAAGAGGTGGGAAGATTTCAGATGAAATCCTTTATACTTCCTAACAAAGAAGCTTCCAATAAAATTTTTTAAGACAATCTCGTGCAATAAATTTATAAATGCATTTGGTGAAACTGCACCTGCTGCTGCATAGCTTACGGGGAGAGAAGAAAGCAGTGTATCAGTCTTGGCCGTTTCAGGCGCTTTTGGTCTTTCGAATCAACGTTTGTCTCGAGCGTTTTGGCCTGACTTTCGACTCGCAATCTATTTTGAGTATCCTGTTGCCGCATAGGCGCTATACGCTTCAAAATACTCATGCCTTCTTTTGGACTCGAGCAGGGACCCATTAGTATGGCAGTCACTTTCAACAGCCTCTCTACCGGAATGGGTTTAACAAAGGTACGCACTGAAAGTTATTTGGAATGGAAAATAAAAGATTTGTTTTGAATAAAATAGCATTCGTTTTTAAATTTACAAAGGAAAAATTCCTCGAAATTTTCTACTTATAGAGGTGGGAAAATTTTCATTAAGTCGTTCACTGAAGAAAATTTGCATTTAGAAGCATAACTCTGAAATCGCTATTAAAGTAAATAAAATCTGAAGCAGCTCTTTTTGAACATCTCGGGGAAAGTGAACGTTGAATTCCTCTTTGTAAAGGCACGTATTCTCAATAAACTCTGAAATTTTGAAAACAATTAAATTATTTGTGCGTTAGACTATGAATGCTTAGTAAAGCATGAAAAGTTTGCCCATGCCACACTAATGGATATTTTACGGTTTAAATGTAACTGGCATTTTTCACTCTTCAAAGAAAATCATTAGCTTAAGGCTTGTTTCATGTTTCTCAGTATATCTACGCATAATCTCTCCCTTTCAGTGTAGATGTTTGACTCATTTAATGTTTAATACTCCGCTCTAAATAATCGCTTCCTCCTACAATTATATCTTATGTGGATTAAATGCTGCTTAAGCAATGAACTCAAGAAGATGCGATTACGGGTCATTTCTGGAATTTAAAACATCCCAAGACGCACGTTTAAAAGTAAATATCAATAAATCCTCTATTATGCTTACATTAAGTACGCGAAGTACATGCAGCTGTTACAGTTGTTTTAGAAAAGCTGTAATCTAAAATTTGCATCCGTTCACCGGTGGTTATTTGGTAACATTTATTTAAACTATCAATTAGGAAATAAGGATATAAAACTGAGCTTTGATTCACTTTAAAAGTAAGGGTTTAAAAATAGTAATAAAAAATTATTATATCCAGGCTGTTAGTGTCCATTGCAGAAATTCGCTTTCCTCACTTTTAGGAATACGTTTGTTGGGTAATTTTCAGTGCCTTAGTCGTTAATAAATGGCAGCGATTGTTATTAAATGAATAAATAAATCGAGACAATTATTATTGTAATGTGTTATTAGCCTCGATCCCATGGAAGTTAGAAGAGATGGAATAAGTATGACGTCAGCGAATTGAAGCTGAGGAAATGATAGCAAAGTGACGTCATAAAATACCATTAAAACTTCCAGTGCTCTTCCAGATTTTATCATATAGTTAGCATTTACACATTTTCATGTGGCTAGATTTTATTAAATTTGAAAGAGTAATTTGCAATACTTTTAACTTTCCTATACTCTAAATAACAAATATTTTATGTTAAGTATTAAAATTAGAACAGGAGACTTATTAACAATCAATGACGTAACATGCAGACTACGCCCATTAGAATGTAACCAAAACCAACTAGAATTTCGCGTATGGCAGCAGCCATGATAAGGCGTGCTTCTTGGTTTCATTTTCATTACAGGGTACATGCGCAGAAGGCTTCATCTGCGCTCTCCTCTATACTCGATCTCTATACTCATAACCTCTATACTCGATCGTCTCAGTTTGTCCATATCACTTGTCAAGGAAAAGTATGTTGCCACCAGATATTATTGTCATGTATTATTTTTAAGGAAATAATACATAGACTATAAAATTCTATATGGCAACACTTAACATACTATCCGGAATACTGAAGATATGCTGTTTTTAAATATTTTCTGTTGAATTTTATGTAGCGAAAGGGCAAAGAATGTGATATTTATTAAATAACGTTGAAAACACAAAACGGTTAGTAATAAAAAGACCAAAACGTTTTGTTTGTTCAAAAGAAAGTTGTTTTAGTATCAATGAGTTTTAGGGGTAGAATGCTGAAGGACGAGCTTAGGGAGCGGATAAAAAATCTTTACAAAGCCTCAATTACTACGTTAATGATCTGAATCCTTTCGGATTTACTTTTCTTACTCTCTCATTTTTTGAAAAAAAATTACAGTTTTATATTTAATATACTTTTAGAAAAGTATGAGCTCCAGTGAAATAAAAATTTAAAGGATTGTAATGATTAAAGCAATATTTATTTTTTATTGTAATATTAATTTTATTTATAAAGTTAATATAAATCAGTGTTTCCTAGACTTGTTAGCTTAGCAGCCCACATGCACAACATCTTGTACCATTTTGCGGTCCTTAAGCATTTAGTTGTTCTGAAAATAAAAGCAGAGCTGAGCAGGATATTTAAATAATAAAATAATTTTATAATAAAAGAGCAATGATTAAACACATAAAACTGTTAATGTATAATTATTGGTAATAAATATATGTAAATTAAAATAACTTTAATTTAGTAAATATCTCTTTTTTATTCTAAAATTAATAATATGGTTACAATAGCTTTTTATAAATTGCGTCATTTCAAACCGGTTTGTTTTATTTGAGTACACTCGGCGCGTACTTGAGAGGTCCGAGGTTCGAGTCCCGGCGAGGGCATTGCTGATTTTTCAAATCTCCTGCTTCCTAAAATCCTAATGACTTTACAGACTTTCTCATGGAACTTGCTCATTCATCTTATAGATGGAACCAGCCGGAAAACAACAATGCATCCAGCTCCCGTTAATGTGCAATCGAACCTAGTGTTCAGCGGTTTTACACCTAAGCTACTGGTGAGTTGCGTCTTTTCAAAATTAATCCTTGTGATGAGATTCGCATGTAACTTTAATGCAAATAACTATATAACAGCAAAACGAAACATAAATCTCTTACCCAACGATCATAAAATATATTCAAACCAACTTTTAATTAGCTGAGAAAAGAAAAAATGCTATTACTTTCCTTATTCTTAGACTAATAAAGGAACCACTAATAAAGGGAACCGTGCTAATGCAAAATGCGTTAACGTGGAAAGTGCGCTTGCGTACTTGCCATAATCTGTATTATTAAAATTTGTACGTCTGTCTGTCTGTTTGTTTGTTTGTTTGTTTGTAAGCATATGCTACAAATGCTATATTATCTCCTCCGGAACAGCGGGGAGTTAAGAGAAATACCCCCGGATACCAGAAATTCGCGGGAAGCCATTTCGACCATTGTTATCACAGTGCGACTTTAATTAGCTCATGTTTTAATCACAAACTCTGAAAACGGTAATTTTCGCCTTCGTTTTACCGAGTGGCAACAGTCTCGCAAGCTGGAAATAAAGATCTGCTTTATTTCGAAAAGTATTGCCACTACTCGCTTTCAAAACGTAGAGTTTGTTAATAAAAAAATTTATAAGTTTAATAAAACCTGAAATAAAAAAAAACATTGCAAACATTAAACATATTGTTGCGGATTTTGTATTTAGTTAGCTATTTTTGGTAGAAATGTAGTTAAAATTGTTCTATATTCCTGCGCAATAATGTGAATTTTAAATTGCTTTAAATTGTTAAAAAATGTGACGAATTTCAGGAGAAAGCTACGCCAGAAAAGTAAAAATACAAGAGTGCGTGCATTTAGAATTTAATAAATAGGTATCTCGTAATTGTACTCTTTTATTTTCCAGAAACCTCGAGAAAATAAAAATTACTTGAATGTTCTCGTGCATGATTAAAACGCATTAAAAAGCCGGAGAGAAACGTCTCAGTGCACGGTGTTCCCCGAAAACATCGTGGCAAAAACATCGCGAACGAAAACGTCGAGGAGAAAACAACGCAAGGCGGAAACGTCGTGGAACAAAACAGTCGGAGAAAATAAAGCAAAGAGAAAATATCGCAGTTCTAAGACATCGTGGTACAGAATATCGTCATCGAAAATTAAGCGGTTAAAAAATTTCGCAGTTTAAAAACATCGTCGTCGAGATTATAGTTGTAAAAGTAAAGTAGCTACAAATCACCGCATGCCGATAACATCGCAGTTATCGGCATGCGATGATTTATAGGTACTTTATTTTTATTGTGCCGTTTTTCAAACTTTAACAATTGTAAAAGAATACTCTTATAATGATTTGTGAGGGCAAGATGGAAAGAAGGATAATTTTTACTTTAATATTTTTTGTTAACTTATAAATATTTGTTGAAAATGAAAAATGAAAACTTACTAATGCAACTTATAGCACTTAATAGAAATTTAAACTGATGTAGTTAACTAACAAAGATCATTAATAAATTATTTTTTTATAAAGTTTTACTGGTAATTTTTCAGGAAAAGTATAATGTAAAAAAGAATAGAAAAAGGAAGATAAGTAACTGCATGACTTTATTTATAAAAAAATTGCTAAGTTAATTATGAGATTATTTTCTTCACTTTTGTTAACCTGATACTCTTATATTGAAAATTATTTTTTGTTTTGTTTAAATTTCTTGTTCTTATTTTTAAATATTTATTAGTCAATAAAAATATGAAAGTATAAATTATCCTTCTTTCCATTTTGCACTCACAAGTGAATATCTATTTACAATTATTAAAACCTGAAAAACGCATGTCTACGATGTTATCGTCATGCGATGATTTGTAGGTACTTTATTTTTTACCACGATATTTTCGCGACGAGGTTTTTAAACTGCGAAGTTTTTGAGCCGCTTTATTTTCGACAAAGATATTTTGTACCACGACGTTTTAGAACTGTGATGCTTTCTCTTTGCTTTATTTTTTCCCACGATGTTTTGTAGCACGATATTTTCGCCTTGCGTTGTTTTCGTTCGCGATGTTTTCGGCTGTAACCCAGTTCAGTTTTTCACTTATCTGTTGTTGTTGACTGTAGCGAATTCGCGGTGAGATCGGATTAGCTTTCTCTGCGCTTTGAATTGTGTTTTATTTAACTTTTCAACTTTATTTAACTTTATTAACTTATATTATGATACTGTAAGAATACTTGCCATGAAAAATTTCAGCGTTTTGTTTTATTTCTTGTGATAAGAATACATTAACTTTTCATCAGACTTGCGCATTGAATCTGTTAAACCCCGTACGCACGCAACAATGTTATTATTACATAAGGTCATGTTCTGAAGTTGAAGAAAGCATAAGATTCCATGTGACGTCATTTATGTCAGAAATGTTTCGTTAATGTAAGAATTTTAAATAAATAGCTGCTGTTGGCAACTTTTTTGTTTCAGATTAACAAAATTGATCAGGTCTGTCATTGCCGCATTAATTCATATATTGATATTGAGAAAAAGTTGTTATATTACATTAAATTTAAATCGCAACACTAGACGTATACGTATTAAGCTGAAGTATCCAAGGATTTTGTTTCCTGGTTTGGCAACAAAAAAATTGTTTACGTATTGGTTTTTGCTTGGCAAGAATGAACTGACATTACTCATAATGAAATTTCTTTATACTTTTTATTTACAGGTTTACATATAACTCATAAATGTTGCTTTGGTCTCAGCTAACAACTTTGCATACAGTACATTAAATTAATAGTTCATGTTCCGTTTTCCAGTACATATAACTTATAAATATTGCTCTGGCCACAGTCCGCTAGTTAAAAATAATAACAGCTTTATATATCCATGAACGTCTTTTAGTTACAAATTCTTCAGTGCCGAGAAAGAATTCTAAAGTAATTTTGGGATAATGTACTTGATGATAGACAAAAAAATAATATGAATGAAGGGGAAGAATAAATTAAGTACAAAAATAAAACAGGCTAAAAATGGCAGAAATGTATTTTAACTCTAGTTACTTTACTTTCTAATGGAAGAATATTGTTTTATTTTTAAAAATTTTTCTTTTGATAAAGAAAAATACTTTTGTTTCTAGCTATAAATACAATTCTTTAAGCTTTTTTTCGGGCTTTTTCTTGCATTTATTTTTCTTACTTGCGAAATTTAATCTCATCTTGTGATCTCTGGCATCATTTCGCAATCATATTTTTATCAGTCCATTATTTGCTAATACTTAAAGTCTTCCAGAGCTTCGGAACAAGACTATAATTTACTAACAATTTTCTCGCATTCTTTTGTTACTTTAATACCCTTTTAACCGAGTATTTGAGTATATTATTATCGTTTTAGTAAATTTCTGGAAACCGTTCCCGTTTTTTATCCGAAATTCATACTTAAAAAAATGTATTAAGACAATATACCTCCTATTTCTTATCTTTTACAATAAAAGAAAGCATTTTTGCTGTAATTTTGCTCCACAATAAGTCTTTAATATATTGAGGTTATAGTTTCTTTAGAATATATTCAAAATTTCAAATAGTAATCATATGTGTAGATTATTTATTTATTTTGTAGACATGTATTCATTATTATTCTTACTATTTACTTTTAAATCGTGAACGTTTACTTATTATTATCTGTGTAAATTTAACTTAATGTTTGCTAACACGGGGAAAATGCATCATTTTGTAATTCGCATATAAAATGTTTTTCGTATTTACGTCAATTTCGATGCGTTAACTAAAAGCTTAGAGCTGTGTTTATAATAATGTTAAATATTAATATAAACAAGATTCAAAACCTCAGTAAAAGTAAAATACTAAAAAATATTAACAGAATATAAGGAAAATCGAGGCAATAGAAACGATCTTGTGCTGTCAGTAACTTTTATCCGATTTACATGAATATATTTCGCATATTTAGATTTGGAATATACTATTAACGGAAAATTATACATGAACAATTTGGAATTCACTGCTATTGATTAAAGAACAAAGCGAGAAAATATTATTCTAAAATTTGTATGCTAGAATTATTATTTAAACAAATGTTTTAGTGTATTTTAACTTTGTTTCTGCTATTTTATTAAAAACTTTTCAATTTCAAAACAACATTCTTAATTATGTTATAGTCCTCGTGAAATCTTTAAATCCCCGAGTTAAGAAAGCCAATATAATTGCACAGATATTCCATGAAATTAAGTATTTAAATAATAGGCTTAAAAAAAAATCTTATTTTTAAAAAATATCTCCGAATAAATGATTTTTTATTATTAGTATGTAACGTTCTACTGTCCTTCTGTTGTGTGGAATCTTGAGAAATAGTGATTGCACTGAGGAAGGGTTAAAACTGCCCTTTATTAAACTCTTTAACTTATTTACAGTGCGTCAACTTGACGCTAATATACTACGCCTCAACTTGGGCGGTAACTGAAACAGTAGAATCAAACTTAAGAATTTAAGATATTCACAGATAGTAGAATTATTCTACAGGGCTCATATAACCCTGTAGCCTACAGCGCGTAAATGAGTCTAGTGGCAGCAAGATAATAGCGATTAAGCCACGCCAACCAGCAGTAACTGCTAAACAGGAGTTTGCGTATAAGCACGCACGACAATTTCCCGGACTCTCTCTCTCTCTTTGGAACGTCAATATTTAACTTATTCTTCCACTGGTAGAATTTGCATTTCTTACGCGCACAACCAAATTTAAATATTCTGGAACTGACAATTAGGGGAATGAAGGATTATGGGAAAGTAACTTAAAATTAAAATTAACTGGTTATTTAAAATAAATATAAATCCCTACAAATAAAATTATTGATTGCTATGGTAAAAGAATTTTTTTTATGCTGTGGGGAGTATGCTAAATTGGAAAATGAATATAAAGTGGCTCACAAAAATGATCAGATATTTTGCATTTTTGTATTCTTTAATGAACATGAAAACTAAAATAAATTGAAACAAAAAATAAACTATAAATTGCTGTTAAACTAAAATACATTAAAGCAAAAAGAAAAGCTTTTATTTTGATTATATATAAATTAAACATTTTTATAGTAAATACATTTTCGAAATAATAAAAATTTAATTAAAAAATACATATCGTTTGTATAATAAGAAAAAATATTCTCAAAAAAATAATCGCACGCTTCATAGTAATAGCCAAAATGACAAAAACTTACATTGGTTTACCTTCTTAATATCTTTAGGATTACCTTTACACTTGATGACCTTATTTAGTTTTCTGGGCATTGTCTGTCCACAAGTTTTGTTTTTCTTTTTAACTTATTTTGTGCCACTCCTCTTCAATCACTGTTTCCAGATGCCCGGCGAAGATGTGCTTTGTTTTCGAATTTTAGATTCTAGTTCTTGCCAAACATGTTCAATAGGATTAAAATCTGGCGACTGAGGTGTTGCTTTAATTACTTCTGGACACTTACATAACAGCCAGAGTCTAAAACTGTGCGCGATACGCTTTGGATCACTGTTCTGGTAGAATTTAAAACAGTTTTATACATAACGTTTTTATGCTGATGATGCCCAATTTTGCTTCAAAAAAGTCAAGTACGTATACTGATCCGTAATACTACGTATAAACTCTATATTACCAACACCGGAATATGCCATAGGTTCCCATACTGTAACTCCTCCTCTGCTGTGTTTAACACTTGTAGGGATATTAGGTATTTACGAAGCAGGAGACGTCAAAAATGAACAATGCCCTCGCCGGAACTCGAACCACGGACCTCTTCAATGCGCATTGAGTGTGCTTGATCATTACGCCACAAAGGCATGGTAAGAAGGCGGAAGAAATATCTTATAAACTTAGCACAAAATTTTGCTTACCAAATTCTTCTCCACACCAGCAATCGTCCGTCGGACCCGAAAGATGTTAAATATACTTTCATCGGCAAACAACATTTTTTTCCAATAGTTGGGTATCTTTTGTTTCACCGATTTTGCGAAAGCAAGTAGAAGGTTTCGTTTTTTTTTTTAACTGACATAAAATTTTCTTCTTTCTATCGTCTATAACATCCTTCAGGTTACATTACTCTTCTTACAGTTTCTGTATTTACATATATTCCATACAATTCGCAACGTTCCACAACAAGTTCAGTCTTGGATACTTTTTTATGTTCCTCAGAATAAAGCGTTTCATTCCATCAGGTAACTTAGATGGTCTTCCTTTGTTTTCTTAGATGGTCTTCCTGTTCTTCTTTTGTTTTGAATACGATTGTTTCATATAATGCTTAATAATATAAAAAACTGTAGAATTACTTTAATTAAGTAAACAGGCAATTTTTCTAATAAGTTTCCCTTTCTTTTGATGCAAATTAATAACTAATCTCCGGGCTTCTAATGATATTTCCTTTCGTGACCGAGCCTTTGCAAGAAAACATGAAGAAAACGAATATTTTCTAAGATTAAAATTCGAATTATAAAAGAAAATAATTTTTAGATTTTTTGCTTAGCTTCTTTAGCCAAGCTAATTCCATTAAATGTCGTTTATTATTTATTACAGACGACTTTAGTTAGAAATTATGAAAATATCCGGTTAATTTTGAGGTATCTTTTTTTTTTCATTTTAGTCGAAAATGCTTTTTGTAAAATTTAATACTGAATTTTTTCAAATCTATTAAATGCAAAGGGAGAGCTAAGGAAATATGTATTCAAAGAGAAAATGTTGCTTGCTATTTTATTCGAAAGCTTTCTTCTACTATTTAAAAAATAAAAAGATACAGTGACTGATTATTTTTGTGAGACACCCTTAACAATGCTATTCCCTTAACAATATTACGCATGTTTTCTTTTAGCGTAATGTCCTATTCCTAATTCATTGTTATCGTATAAGAATAATATGACTTTTCATTGAAATTCCATCTTGAGATAGACTATTTTTGCTTTCCGGGGGAAGGGAGGTTTTCGGCCAAAGGGATAGATACAATTATTCAAGTCCCTATAGGCTTTGAAACACATAATTTGACAGAATTGTGTTTCTGATAATTCGTTAAAGTGCAAGTTAATATCTTACGAGTATTTTATCCCCTCCTCCAGCATGACTTCGGGTTGTAATGGTATTCGAATCGTTACACCACGAACTCATTGCGTATTCGAAAGATCCGAGTTCGACTCCTGGTGAGTGCATTGCTCATTTTTCAAGTACTCCTGCTTCAAGGAGAAAACCCTAATGGCTCTATAAACTACCAAAATAGGGCTATACTATAAGAAAGAGTATCATGGCAATATATGAAATGCCAGTGTCTGGTTTCATTTTTGCCAAGTTTTTAATTTTAAATTATCGGGGTTCTATTCAAACTAATTACACTGAGCTGTAGTTTGTGCAAAAAGCATTATTAACAAACAAAGTCGCAGATCTCCTTTAATACTGTAGCATTTCAGAAAAGCCATGATACTTTTAAACCACACAAAATAAAATTATTTGATTACATGGATACAACTCTGTTAAAATATTTGCATTTTTAACCCACAATTCTCTTAAAGCATCCCGGGAATGTGGTCTACTGAACAATTTTAAAATTAAAGTTTTTATAAATAATTGCTCTTCGTAGCAGTATTTTGAATAGAAAATATAAAATATCAGCTATTACCCGGCATGAGATGCAATACTATTTAAAGGAAAGAAAGTATTTGTAACCATAATTAACAGTTAAATTGTAAAGACCTTATTATATTCTAACCAATAATTTTCAGTTTTAGAAACTTATTTCCCTTCTGAGTTCAGTTTCCTGCCAGAATATAAATTTTAATCACGTAGTATGCAAATCTAAGTGAGTTAATAATCAGTATTTAAGCAGCGGTTTTAAGAGTTCGAGATAAGAGTTACTTTCGAATTTATGCCGCGTGTTTATAGTAGCCTTGTACGTGCTTTAGCCACACTTTCTTTAGATTATATTGAGATTCTAGGTTCAGCTTTGCTGTGTGAAGCCTTATTTAGCGGTTTATATAACGAAGGACCCAGTCGTGTAGCCAATCTTACTTAATTGTGATTTTACATCTTATTTTTTTATTAAGTTACTTAGCCACAAGTGGCGATAGATTGTGAGCACCGAGTGAGGACATTTTCTCTTAAATTCAAATAAAAAGGTTGTTTTAAACCTTCTTCTGCAGTCATCTTTTTCTTCCAAGACCTAGCTAGAATTCGCTACTTAGTCTTTTCAGTTAGGTTCTGCATTGCATAATTCTAAAACATACTAGAAGACTCTACAAAATCATAATTAAATCAGGTGCAATGTTCGTCTGGATCGAGGAGTGCGTTCTTGAACATTTTCCAGTATTGCTTTACGTTGCTCGTTTGTTTCTGAAGCTTACGATGCCTTTTTCTTTTGTGTTTGTGATGTAAATCGAGCAATCGATTTTCGTTTTGCTAGCGTAATTGATTTCAGAGCGAAAATAATGCTTTGTGACGACTATTACAAATTCACTTTCAAAAAGCAAGGAAAATGCGTGTGATGAAATAACACGCATGCTAATGCGTGAAAAATTAAATATTTTAAGCTTTGCTGAACTATATCACAATTTATGATATTTTAATTTGAGCCGTGGTAACACATTTCTCTTAAATATCCTACTTTGTTTATTAAATTCGAGAGAAATTAATATAATTAGGCTTTCCCTAATGGCAACATGATTTTTTTTATCTCCGAGTTTTCTGATTAAACATGAAACATAACGATTTGCAGAGTAACAACAAAAAGTTTTTAAATCGCCGAGTTTTAATCAAAAGTTAGTTAAATTACCATACAGTATATGTATATGAATAGTGCGGACCCCATGGGATAGTTTTGGGGGAATCTGTAGACAGTGATCTTCCTCTTGTTTTGAATGTCGAGTATGGTAAGTTTATGCAGATCGGAATTAAACTGTAGCTTTGTATAACAGACAAACAAAAAACATCCATTTTTATGCATTACTGGCGGAAATGCCAGATGGCCGTTAAGTTAGACTGAGAGTAATGCATCTAACAACAGAGAGAACGATACCGCTGTAATCCTTCCCTAATAACGATGTAAAAAATTCGCTTTATAGTCACACATTTTTCAGTCTGATGCGATATGGAACCGACATAAAAAATTTCGATAGAAAAATAAACTAATTCTCTCTCATTATAACAGCAACAAAGGCACCACGTTTTTAATTATTTTCGCCTTTCTAATAAAATGGTCGTCGTAAAAACTCAAGTTCCATCCAATATTTCACCTATATTCAATATTAGGCGATTAAATGTGGCAAAATATTGATCATAATTTAATCAGAAATCAGTATTGCTAACAAATAAACAAACACAGAAACAGACATTTTTTATACACAGAGATTTTGTAAAATTTACAAATTTTTGATTAACAAACTTTACGATTTGAAGAGCGAGCAGTAGCAATACTTTTCGAAATAAACATTATTATCCCCAACGCGCCAGACTGTTGCCACTCGGAAAAATGATTGCGAAAGTTAGCGCTTTCAGAGTTTTTAATTAATATTTCGACTGATTAAAATCGTACGAAGAAGGGAATAGCCGAAATGGCTTCCCACGAATATTTGGAATCGGAAATAATGTATTTAATATTTGGCAATGCTAGTTTTATTTCCTCGTAAAATATTTCTTAGAAAATTTTTATTAACAAACTCTGGGATTTGAAAGCGAGCAGTGGCACCAACTTCGAAATAAGACAGATTTGCATCTCCAGCTTGCGAAACTGTTGCAACTCGGAAAAATTAGGAGGAAAATTATCCTTTTTCCGAGTTTATAATTAATATCTCTGATTTTAGCTACTGGTTTTTGGAAAACGTGGACGTCGACCTTTTCCAGGACCCAGAAAAGAATTGCAGAAAGTTTGGTGACGATAGCGATAGTAGTGGCTGAGTTATTAGAGGACAAACCAACAGACTTTCTTCATTCTATATAAAGAGAGAGATGAGAACAATTTATAGAAATTTAATGGAAATGTCGGTTTAATCCTAGTATACACTCACGGGATTTCGAGGCCTTTGGTGATATTATGATGAGGAGTGAATGCGTCATTTTGGAGTTGCCGAAAATTTTCAAAATCGCACCAAGGCCGTACCGTATACTAGTATTTCACCGAAATCACTTTATTTTTAAAGGGCCTGTTAAAATGCTAGATATAGTTTTAAAACTAACGTTAGAAAGAAAAAAATCAATTTTATGATTAGCCGTTATTTTCCGACATAAATTTGGTTTCTCCGTTTCTTAAAGAAGGTAATAATCTATTTCTTTATGTTTATAAACAAGCCTACTCCGGAGATGGGAAAATTGGTTGCTTTTAACATCTATTTCTGTTAACATTTGAGCTATAACCACCTGAACTCAAAACATTTTTTTATACTAAACATTTATTTTTATCAATATACTCTAACATTCTTTCGGTGAATGTAGACAGACAATTTTATCTTCGTCAGATAAGCCTAGCTCATCAAAACATTTTCTCTTCGTTACCCTCCAGAATACAAATATTTGGATGGGTTGTATGAGATAGTCTTGTCAATCAAATGAACTCATATGCCCTCTAACCTTCGCACGCAGCGTATCCGATATTATGTAGAATACAACGCAAATTTATTAGTTTGTAGAGCTGCTCTGAAATTATATATTGTTTATCGAGGTATAAATTAATAAATAACATTAGGTTCGTATTAATAGCAATGGTGACGTGTTATGAAGTTTTCGAACAATATGCAAAGTTTATTATGAAACTGTCCCAGACGTAAATCGCAACAACGTTTTATATCATTACATAAATATCAAGTTTCTGATGAAGCTCTATGAGATCGATACAGAAGCTTTTTATAAATGAACAACAGAAAATCAATGTATAACAGAAGATCGGGAGATAAATTATGAAAATTTAATGTGAAAAGGCTCCCACTGAAATTAATAACTGAACTTCAAGCCGACCACGCGAAAAAAGACTTTTTGCATATAACTTACATTTTTCATCTGGAGTTTATAACAAAATAAAAAGATTTGGAATTAAACTGAATTGTATTGTAGAGACGTTAGGATTTTTGATGCTGACAGACGTGAAAAATGAGTAATGCCCTCACTGGGACTATAAAACCTCGAAGCTCACGAGTACGCCCCAAATGTGCTGACCATTACACTACGAAGAAATGCTGAGAAGGCGGGAAAATAACTTATGGTAGGTAAGCTAAATATTACTTACATCTTTTTGAGTAGCAAGAGATGAAGTATTTTTACCATACCGCAAATGCAGATTCAGTTAGAATAGGGAATTAGCGAATATTTGGGTAAAGAATATGAAAGCGTAACAAGAGAAACAGTGACTGTTCATAAATTAAAACATAACAACGTATTAGCTTTGCTAATCGTTTTGAAAAGATGTGACTTAAGCTGCCAGTTCTCTAACAAATCGAAGAAAAGAGCGCATGAATTTCACTACAATGTAAATTACATCGGAATGAGAATGGCAGAGTTAAAACGTAGAGAATAAATCCAAAAGTTATGTATACTGTTGCGTTCTACGGGTTCGTAGAATTGGAGAGATTGGCGACATAGGTTTACAATCGTCGAAAAACTACGATAAACACACTTAAACAATCAGCAACATTGCCTTCACGCTATCAGTCTATAACGGTGAAGACAGCTTCAAGGCAAAGCACTCAAGTACTGCTCCCGACTCGGTTCGGTCGTTCTCAAGCTAGTTTCTGAACTCAAAGCGCTATTACTGCACTCAATATACTTCTAGATACTTTCACGATATACTAGCTACTACTCCGCGTACTGGCAGGGTATATTTAGCTTTTGACTTGCCTTCGATAACATTCTGGGAAAAATGGGCACGAAATTCTTCTAGTATGTATTTGCTCTGTCTATGGCATATCGCGAAATGGGCGACTTCGCGCCAAATCTGGCAATCTTGCCTTTCCTTGCCATTTTCTGGTAGCCTTAAACCAGCTTTGCGGAGAATCTAACTCACCGCAGCTGAGCTTTTCTTAACAATACATTTTCAGAGTTAGCTTCAATATTAGATGATGATTAAACGAAATTAAATAATAAATAAATGGCATTAAATAAAGATTAAATGAAAGTGGATCAATTATTTTACTCCTTTATTTTACAACATAACTTGTACAGCAATGAGAAATAAAGGTTAACGAAATAAATCGGCTCAAGAAATTTGCCAGAAACTTCACTGTACGTATAATACACTTATACAGAATTTTAAACTAATTGTGAACTTAGGAGTACAAAATTCTTCTTTGCTTTAACTAAAGCGTAAAATAATAAATTGCGATACATTTAGTGCTAAGCAAGGAACATTCATTTTTCCCCTAGACAGGGAAAAGTTCGTTTATGCTTTCACTTTGCAGAAGGGAAGGAGAGAAAAGGAAAATCATTTTGACCTTGATCAGCTAGCTAACTGCGATCACGCACACATATTTGCATTTTCTAATATAAGATTACGTGCAATTAAATTATAACGTCAAGACCTGCATTTAATAACACCTAATAACAAAACCTGTTCAGATGGTGAACTAATTAAACAGCACTTTGTTCGTCTTTCTCCAAGAGTGAAAGCCAAGCAGCGACTCTTTCTAATCATTAATTTGAGAATGGTATTAAATTAAGGATCATCGAAAATCTAAATAACAGTTCTGTGTTGCTGTTCTCCCCCCCCCCGTTCATTGACAACCGTTCACAATGAATTCATTTCATTGTAGTACGCTATATTACACACAAACGGCTTTGTATGTTGCCAATGTAGTACTTTATCCGAAATATATTTCTGTCAACAAAGTTGTTTAGCATCATCATACTCAGTTTTCGAGGAAATATCATTCTCCTATTCCTGATTATCTACTTTTCCTGATTAGTACATTAATGAGGTTTTTTAAACTTAAGTGGAATATAAGTTCTTCTTGAAAATCAGGCTCAAGACCCTTAACAATGATGTTGTATGTTGTTATATTTATTTAAATGAATTTTGATAATTGCAGTTATCCAATAACGATGGGCGTGAAAGAGTAAAAATGGTTGAGCATGAGCAAGGTTAAAAATAGCTGGGCATGGTTCGGCATGGTTGATCACAATGGACATGAAAGAGTAAAAAAGGTTTGGTCACAGTTTTGTAAGTAAGCAATGCCACAAATAAACTTAAAAATAATTTTAAAGTTGTGAGGTTTATTTAATTTATATTATCAGTTATTTTATGTTTTGAATCCTTATTGCCACTCCTCTTTTCCGTTTTCCCGCCATAATGCAATTTATTTCGTGTATAATTTAGTGAGTGTTTGAGACTGTTAAGAGAGAGCGTGCTGTACCAGTTGAAGTTCACGTTAGTAAGTTTACTATTAAGATAAGTGTTCCCGAGGTAGCCCAAACGGTATAGTTGTGTTGTTGTTGCTTATCCTCGAAAGATCTGACATATGTCAGATAAGCTCCAGAAGGTTGTTAACCGTCAAAAAATCAATAACAGTGACAGGATTGGATGTTAAGTTCTCTTTAGGAAGTCCGATGCAACTCAGTATGTGATCCGGTGAAGCTGAATGGTCACACCATTTTTTACAAACGGGGTAGATTTTTCTACCACTGTCAAAGGAAAGACATTTAAGTTGGTCACTTGTTAATCTAGCCAGAGCAGTCTGGGAGCCACGGTCACATTTGAATTCCAATAGGGAGCCAGAGGATTTTCCTGTGTACCATTGCTGCGTAGGTGGATTACGCCATATTATATTCAGTTTAGATCTTTCATTTGAGTAAAGTTCTTGGTAAGTAAGTGAGGAGCCAGTGATCGTTTCATTTTCACCATCCTCTTTTGTTAGTTTATCAGCGACCTCATTTCCACTAATATTAACATGTGATGGGATCCCCTGGAGGTGGACGTCGTGGGTCTGAGAGATCTTTCTCAGCTTCAGCAGAATATATATGCTGGTTTCATCGCATACGGACGACCAGCCATCAAGATGTTGTAGTGCACTGCGGCTTTCCGATAAAATCCATAGTTCCCCAAAATCACAATCATAAGCCAGATGGCATCAAGCCCCACATTAATCGCAATTTACTCTCTCCTAAAGTGGTATAGTGGTTAAGGGAGTCGGAGTCTACTGAGGTACCGAAGGGCTAGGGTTCGAATCCGGAGAAGGCATGGATGTATGTATGGTGTCTTTGCGACATGGGAGCACAGTAAGTATATGACGAGTCGAAAGTCCTTTCGTTCGGATTCATGGTAGGGAAGAGGTGTGGGAGATCCTCGAACCATCCCCCGGAGTGCTGTCCCGCGAATTAATGGACGAGACAACAACAACAACAAGAGATCTAGTCTTCGGATTTGCATTATAGTTGCCAATATTATAATTTTGCGCCAATGATCTTCAGAGCCAACTTTGCAATCAATTACTTTTTTTAACATTTAGTTATTAGATATTTAATTTTAGGTTTAGATTTGAATTCTTAGCTTGAGTTCTTGCCATAAATGTTTGGAGATTTATAAATGCCTGGTTTAGCTTCAACCATTTAAGTTTTCAGCCATTTAAGTTTAAAATAAAATGGTTTTTATACCCTTCTGAAGTTTCTGTACTTTCTTTATACTGAGCGATAAGTCGCTTTACATCTCTCAAAAGTTTGGTCACTGTTGTAGACAGTGAAAGTCTTCAAAACCTTACAAAAATTAACTAAATTCTGAAGATAAAATATGATAAGTCTTCAAAAATGCTAACAGTGTTACTTAAAACTGTTATGCAGTGCAAAGGTTTGAAATAATAACAGATAGGACATTTCTAATAAGAACCAAGTATAAATCGAAGAAATAAATACCAATCAACAGTGAGTGGTAAAACATCCTACAGGATCGCGAAAGTATAACTTTCAATTGAAATTTAAACATTTCACAAAATATGAAATAATTTGCCCTCAGAAGTAACTGTTGCTTTCACTAGAGTTAATTTTTCATTAAATCCGTATGAGACGTAACTTCTTCCGAAGGCAATCTGCTTAACACTCTCCATTCTCGCCAATAAATGAAAGATTTCATTCATCTCTCTATGTGCTTTTTAAATTCATAAAACTGTTTTAAGTTAAAGCAAATTTAATCATTTTAAATGAAAATTTCTAATGTAATATATAACTTTGTGTTAGTGTGTAGAAGTAACAATTTTTTTTTTTTTAAAAAAGAGATGGTTTATATTAAAAGAACATATTTTCAATTTATAATTAAAACAAAAGTATAACGTATTCACTATTACATAAACATAACTTTCTTTTCTCTACTTTACTTCCAACTGCCAAAATTTCCCAAGTTGTTTTGAAATGTGCAGACAAAATTAAACATTTCCTGAAATATTCATAAGTGGCGAAAACGAACTGAGAAATGTACAATATTTTCCTTTTCGTTACACGAAATTAAGCAAAGAAAACTCACAGCTCCTTGTCATTTAAATGCGATATGAAAAACTAAAAGACTTTGACTTTGCATAATGCTGAAAAACCGCGCAGAGAAATGTGACGCTGGTAAGGATAACATAAGAAAAAAAAAGGTTTTTCTCACTCTTATTTTTCTTTTAAACACAATTTTGTCCGGAAAAATCTTCATCTGATCGTGAAAGATGAAGATAGCTAGAGGGAGAAGAAAAGTTAATGAGGTTTTGGGGTATAAGATTTCTGCTTTCTTGATAAAAAAAATTGAAATAAATAAAAATAAAAAAATGGAAAAAGCACGAGTTCCTGCTCGTGACATTACCTTAGTTGAGCGCGCACGTCTTGATCAATAAAGTTTAGCTTGGGAGCAAGCAGCATCGTAATTGATTTCTTTCCTTCTGTACAGCCCCGAAAATCTTGGAAATATTCCAAGTCCATAGATTCCAGGAAGAAGATTTGATCAACTTGATTTTGTAAAAAGATTTGATCCTTGAATTATCGATTTTTTTCTCAACCAAAAGTTGAGATAAGTGAAGTAATTAAGATCGATTTGAAAATTAGTAAGCTTTATGGCTTTCACAAAACAGCTATATTCCATTAATCATAATAAATATATCCTTATTTCACATATGCAAGAAAGACGAGAAAATATCTTTCTTCCATTGTGACCTTTATTGAATGTAGTTAGACCAGGGGTCGGCAACCTTTTAGCTGTAGGTTGTCATCTGCTAAACCAATCAATCCATCAGTATGATTCAACATGCCGTACAGCTGAAACAATTTGATTCCCGAGGCAATGAATGCAAAGTTGGGAAACAGAGGAAGATAATACAGATTTAGAATTTTATTATATGTTAATTATGTATCAATTAAAGATGTTTATTAGCCTGAAAATGAGCAGCATAAATTATAACTATTCTTTTAACATAAACAAAAAAAATTTAAATTACATATTTTATGAATTATGTACCTTTTAAACACATTTATTAAGATAAAAATAAACGACATAAAATATAAGTATTCCTTCAATATAGTTAAATAATTCCAATGCGAATCTTGTCCGTGTACCGCTCTAGTTAATACCGCAATATTATGGGTAAAATTTGTGACTTTCAAGTTGACACATGATTCTGAATATTCAGTTGTTAAACAACGTCTTTGTTAATTCAAAATATTTTTCATAGAAAAAAAGATTTTTTTACATAGATAGTGGAATCAAAAGCGGAAAGCAGAGCACATGCAATTTTCTTCATGCAATTAAATCTATCCGGCACTGACATCCAGGAATTTAAAATAGCTGTCTATTTATCGTTAGAGTTATCTTCCAAATATTTTTCATAATTCCATAAATTTTACACTCTATAATTCTGAAGATGTTACTTCAATAGGTTCTATTTCAAAATTTTCAACTTCCAGCCACTCAAAAATCGACAAATTAGGAAGGAAAAGGTAGAGATGCAAGTTTCAAGTCTATGCGTCTCTTGGGGAAATTCCTTCGTAAGGGCTTCAACATAGGTTTGAATTTCACCTTTGTCTAAGGTCAATGTATTTGCAAGCGCTTTACATTTCGGAAGTATTTATACGTATTTGGGAAGTATTAATATCATGGAAAAACATATATAATTTTGTGGCAAAGCTTTCCAATATTCAAAACGTTCAAGCACTGTTTGGCCCTTCCTTGCAATCCTTAGCTCATTGATATGTTAATCATATCAGTCAGAAACATCAATTTGCATAACCATTCTTTATCGCTTAAATTCGGCGAAATGTTGATTCTTCTCCTCATTAACAAAAACGTAACGTGTTCCATGCATCATACAAACTTATTCAAGCCAACTCAACTAAACCAATAAACATGTCTGTATAAAGGGAGATCCACATATTCACATTCCACTTGTTCTAAAAGAGATTTAAATTGCCTGTGTACCAGTGAAGAAGGAAACGCTAATAATAACAGTGTTCATTACAGAAATTAATCGCTCTGACGAAATTTAGGCAACTAAACTTTTCTGACCGAGCAGAGAGGAGAGACAAGGCGATTTATCTTTGCCTAGTAACTTTGTACAGTGGTGTAGACTGCCACTGAGAATTGTTTCGCGAGCGAAATCTGGCACGCGTGCCATATTTTGCCGACGCCTGAGTTAGACCAATTTATAATAACAATAAAAAAATTTGAAAGCTTTCAGATTTTAAATTACTCCCAAAGGGCTGTTTTTTTTTCAAGTTTGTGTGTTACATTTATTAAATATCTCTTCGCTCTTCAACAGTTCAACAGCAATATCACGAAAATATTTATAAAAGCATAACTTTAGAATTTCCGATACACAATCGCGCGCGCTGGAGATAAAAAATGTTTTTTTTTTCGTACAGTGTTGCCATTGCTCGCTTTCAAATCGTTGAGATTCTTAATCGAAAACTCATAAAGGCTTTACAAAATATGAAATAGATAGTTAAGCAAATTGCAAATTCCAAATTCGTGCTTCCGGATGCCCATTTTCGGGTGGAGACGTGCGTTATTTAATATCTAATGGCTATAGGTACCATTGTTTTATTACAATAAGAGAAATATTACATGCATTTATGCAGATTCTTCATTATTTAATTTCTTTAAATACTCTCATATCCATAAATTAAGGATAATGCAAAATCAGGCAAAGGAAGAATTAGAAGCAAAACAAATTTGACTTATTTGTAAAGCTTATTTATTAAACAAAAGGTAAAGTGCAAAAAAAGATGCTATATGTTTGATTTTATTAAAAAAATTAGCGATTTTATTTCCCTGGAGCAAATTACAAAAAAACCTATTTACAAAAAAACAATGTTACATGGTTGGTATGATTGTTAATACATTGTATGTCTCCCAGACGATGCAATACAGTCCGTACAACGCCTAGGCATGCTGAGTATCAAATTATCGATCTGATCTTGGGGGATATTACACCACTCAAAAAGCAATGCTCTCCGAAGTTCCGGTAGACACGTAGGAGGAGGTTGACGGGGTGCAACTCGTCGGCAAAGCATGTCCCACACGTGCTCTACCGGATTTAAGTCCGGTGAGAATGCTGGCTAGTCCATACGAGTGATATCCTCCGATTGAAGGCATTCGCTTACGATGTTTGCATGGTGAGGACGGGCGTTGTCATCCTTAAACACAAATTGTGCGCCCATGACGCTCCGAAACAAACGTACATGTTGTTCCAGAATGAAGTCCCGATAGATTTGGCTTGTCATGGTTCCAATTTGAACATGCAGGTCAGTTCTGGAACCCAGACTAATTCCACCTCAAACGAGCACTCCTGCACCACCGTAACGGTGTCGTTCAGTGATGTTTTCTTGGTGGTAACGGGTACCTGGAGCTCTTCATATGAATGTGCGGCGAGAATCAGACTGCAAGCTAAACCTGGACTCGTCGGAAAACATCACACAAGCCCACTGTTGCGGTGTCCACAATGCATGCCCTCTACTCCAGGCTAACCGCAGGTGACAGTGAATTGCAGTAAGTGGAACGCATCTGACAGGACTACGAGAATATAGACTAATCTGCCCTAAGTGTCTGTATACGGTTCTGCCTTGAAATTGTCGTACCAGTGGCTGAAGAGAGCTGACGAGACAGGTCTGAGGCTGCGCTCCGCCTGTTTGTTTTGGCAGTAACTGCCAAATACCGGTCCTCATTCGACATTGTAACTCTGGGGCGGCCTGTGAGGTAACGTCTACTCACATTACCATCATCTTGGAATTGTTGTCAAAGGCTGGAGATGACACTCTGGGCAATTCCAAGTTCGTCTGATACTTCCAGTTGGGTACGCCCACATTCCAGACGGCCGATAATTCTACCACGTAAAAAAATCATCCAAATGCGTCTTTTGTATCATAACTATTCAGTTATTGCACTGAAATGCTTATAAAGCGCCTGCGAACAATTTTACCTCTTTGCCTGTGTTCCTTATATATCACTCTCTTACACTCTCGTCATTGTGACGTAACATTGGTGTCATCTGGTTACTTCCTGAAATTTGCATATGATTCTTGAAGATGTGTGTAGTGATTTTACAGGTGATATATTTATTTTAGAGTTCGATTTCCGCGTGACTCCGAATTATCCTTAATTTATGGACATGAGTGTATAATACAGGGTTCTAATATTTGGTCCCATTAATTTAAAAAGTAATTAGCCTTTTACAGTGAATCAATGGAAAATGTCAAAACGGAATTAATAGCCCTTCTGGGCTAACGCCCTTTGGACTAATAACCTAGAAACATAACAAGAGTTATAAGCCAATAATAATTAAGCATTGCACAAGAGGGATCCATAGCGTCTCATAACAGAATAATTGTTTTGCATTATTTGGTGAAATTACTCACTCATAGAATTTGTACGATGTTCTTGCTACTATATTTTCTTTCTGGGTCATAAAAAATACAATTCTGTTTCTTAAGTGAACACGAATTCTCGAAGAACATATGCTATGATGAAGGTATTCATATCTTACTAAACTAATCCATATTAGAGGACCTAGGTACTAAGCCTGGCGTAATTCAGAGTAAACGTTTTGCTACATCATGAGGAAATTTCAGATCTTCGAATTGATACAATTGCCTTCTTTGTAGTTGTCAATGAACGTTAGGGGTGATAAGCATTTAAATATCACCTTCTTTTACTTACACACGATTTCAGCTTGAATGTAAGAACACTTTTTATCCCGTTAAAATATGTCCTAAAAACCATGCGAGTCTCATAAAAGAAGCTTCAAATTTTAAAAGCATGTTAAAATAATTTATCATACTATTATACTAAAAAGGAGTTCAATAGCGTAATTTATCCTCCCTTAAATGCGATCTTTAGTCTTCTTAACCGTATTTCTCGAAAGACTGTCATCAATTAAACCACTCTCAGGAGTATACCAAGAGTTCATACGTACTACCATCTTCTCCTCTTGGGAAATAGCACTAAAAGTATATTCGATACTTATGTCATATCTCTCGATTTACAATATGGCACAAAAATTGATTCAAGACAAAAGTGGTTCATATGAACAAAATCACTTGTGGTATTGGTCTGTCCCTTCTACTGATCCATTAACTATGCCGAAGCATTAAAAACTGTTCAATATTAGTAATTCGTACACAAATCTATTTCCCTTAGAAACTACTCCCCCCTCGAAGGCAAGTGATAAACGTCAGTGGAAACAGGTATTGTCTTATCACCTTAATTACCTAGTATGTAAAACACCTTCCATTAGGTTTCCAAGAGCGTATGTTTCAGTGATAGCGATATTCGATGGCTCGGTTAGTAGTAGTATGAACAGTTTAGGGTTATGACATCAAATAAATAAAAATAACCGGATGAAACTGATTCGCGGATACCTAGATATCCGTCGGTAACTTAGAAGGACAGTTATTGAGATTTCTTTCATACTACATTGACAAACAGTACAACATTTAACAAATACGATTACAATATAATTTTTAATTAAAAATATAACAATGTAGTATATAATTAATAAAGCAATAATAATAATCTTCCTTATTCATATACATATTTACACATTATTCCTTTCTTGGATACATAATTTTGTTGTGTATTGAGTTTTATGCAATTGATGGATATATGATTGAGTTATGTCAATAATTTGGTAGTTTGCACTGAGCTAACGCTCATAGTTCCAGTCATTAGTACTTAGCTCGGATCAAACGTTCATAGTTCATAGAGGTTTAATTCAGTAGTTTGATGTATTGAGGTTACAGATCTTGGAGTTTGCTAATGATAATTTGCGGTTGCCGGTTTGGTACCAGATACTGTTCCGTTCTTTTGTGGATTTGGAAGAACGTGGTGTAGTATAGAACTTGGCCTAAAGATTTGAGATTTTATTGCACTTTCATTATTTTAAAATACAGATGCCAGTGCGTTGCGATAAACATTTTGGAAGCAAGATTCAGATCTGAAGGTTTTGAGTAGCTGAAGGTTGTTTATTAGGGGACAGAATATGCAGGGATCTGCATCTCCCTTTCTTCCACAAGTATTAGATGTCTCAATTTCACAATTTGATAATTTTCTATTGTAGAAATATTCTGGGTTCCTGTTCCGTGATGCATCGTGTTAAGAAGAATTTGGTGCCTCTTGTGAAGGTGTTCATTTGGGAAAAAATTGTAGGTCCTTCTACCTATCAAGCAGTGTTCCATTCATTTTTCCATTTATTACTTATTTTTTAGCAGCTGTCGGAGATGCGGCTTTAGGTAGCTTTATGCCAACAAAATCCTCCCCGGAGCATCTATTTTCTTAGGCAGACAGACCTTTGTGTACCACATTAAAATAATAACCTAAATTCGTAATTGTTTTCTTCTATCGGAAAAGCTGACTGCGAAGCAGAAATTAATTTAACTGATGTTTATTTTCCTTTCATTTTGTCAAGAAATTACGTATAGAAAACCTAATTTTATATATTTTTAAATCATAAATTTACAAAACTTGTTATTAACTTACAGTACTCATTTTGTGATATAAATAGGAACTGAATAAAATTTAGAAAAAACAAGGTAAGAATAAACTGGTTTTGAAAAATATTCGAAACTACTCATGGAAGACAGAAGAGAAATTTTCAGTAAGATAAATTTGAGTTACAAGTTTTCAACAAGCTTCATAAAGATTGCAAACCAGCAAATATAGTACAAAGGAATAAAATAAGCTTGTTTCTAAATATAGGAACAAGTAAAACTATACTTCAACTAATTAAAATTTCCGCTGTGCTTAATTTATCGTAAAATGAAATTATGTATATTCAAATGCAGTCAACTCTGATCTATAAGGGACGAATTAATTGAGTTCGATTAAGGGGACGGTGGACTTTAAAAAATCAGTTTTCTAAGTTTTTGCGGTTTCAACGAGAACGTTTATACATATACATGTTATAACATCAGTTTATAGAATATATATTCAAAATTTCAATTTATTTCAAATTAAAAATGTTTAAAACAAATAATTAATTATTTTAATTAAAGATTTAAAATGCTCCTTGCGCTCTAATTTTCAATATTTTTTCTAAATGTTTCCTGCAAGTTAGTTATAAAGACTTGACAAAATTTTGTGTGTATCCGTTATTGAATATGATGGATCAGAAATTTTTAAAAAGGATTTTTGTAAATTTTCCCTAGTTTTTGGAAAAATGTCACCGTTTGTTAAACATAATCACAAGTTTAAACTTCTTAATAACCTCATATCCAAAAATGCGTACATAAATGTACTGTAATATATAACAAGATAGTTTCTTTCAAATATCATTAATTTTTAACTAAAATTGAGACGCATGCAGCATTTTCAAAACGTAGGAACTGCGAAAATTTTGTTTTGAGAAAACCGAATTTAAAGTTTTTCTTAAAACTTTCCTTTAATACACGGTCATGAGAACCAACAAATTAACTTTAAATATGAATTTGTAAACACTAGATAACATTTTCGTATCATTTAACCATTTTTAACCTCATAATATTAAATATTACAAAAATAAATATCGCAAATTGGTATGTGATTCGAAGTTATAGGTAGAAACAATTTATACATTATATCCAATGAAGCTTTTAAAATTCACCCACACCAAATATTTTACCTTCATTTGTTACATTTGCATTACCTTTTAATGGAATATTTTTTACTATTTCTGTTTTTTCTCCCTAAGCATCGAAACTTCTTTTTTTTTTTTTTTTTTTTGGATTTTTTACTATTTCTGTTTTTTCTCCCTAAGCATCGAAACTTCTTTTTTTTTTTTTTTGCTTTGGTTCAAACGACGTTGATCTCGCTATTTTGCAAAACTAGTTAGTTTCCTCCTGTTCTACGCGTATAGCATTTATATAACCAAATTTTAAATTTATAGTTGTTGTCAATACTGACATTCCTGGCCTTTTTTTTAGAAATAAACACTTCTTTGGGCAAATGTATAAATTATAACATCAGTAAGTAGCTGTTGAAATATATTCTTTTTAGATTTTCTCTAAAATTTAAAGGACTAAGTATGTTGTTTACGCATTTTAAATGCTTGTAAAATTAGAATATTTGAACTCGGTTTTTCTAATACGATGTAGTTACGTATATGGAGTATTACGAGAGTAAAAAAATAAGTTCAATATTTTGGTTGATTTTTAGCTATTTTGAAGTCCACCGTCCCCTTAACCGATCCCTGTCTAAAATAAGGTTAAATTTGTTTAGTGGAAAGCAATGGGAAAATTACTATCACAAACCATCAACATTAAACAGAATTGCCTATAAAAATTCAAAACGGTCAAACAGAAAATTATTTCCTTCATTACCATTCATAACTTTATCTCTGGTTCGTTATTTATAAATGTGTCTTCTATTTGCTTTGAATGATGCACTTCCTGTACTCCGCATAAATTTATTCTTCCGTTTAAATTACTTGAAAATGGAATTAGATTTCTAGGGTCATTTAGAATTTTTCGATGTCGGGAAACTGAATAAATCTGCAATGCCCTCACTGGAGTAAGCGAACGTTACACCACGAAGGCGTGCTGAAAGAAGGGAGAAAATACCTAATAAGATTATCAGTAGTACTTTTCTTTTAATTATAATATGAAGTTCCTTTTACTTGTAATCAGTAAATTGCATTAATGGTAATGTCTTCTGCAAAGAAGTATTCAACGAATTATCAGAATAGTGTGAACTCCTCAAATGAAGGTCCACAAAATTATTCACTGTTGAAAAGCACGTTGCGAAACACTTCTTTGATTTTTCAAATATAAATTTGTTTGATTTTTCAAATATGAATTTGTTTGATTTTTCAAATATGAATTTGCAAATAGGAATGTGTAACAACGTATGTAAGTATGTGTGATCTCTAAATTTTCATAAGGTTTCTTGTGCAGTCGAATCTTTGAAAAAGGCTATCAAACACCTTAAGTCTTCACTATATTAGAAAGTTATTGGAAATTTCCGGCAAAAGCACCAATGCAAGAAGAAATATTGTCTGCATGATCATATTTCATACGTACGTACTGGAACAGAAAAATGGCCTAATACATTTACGTCCTAATAAGTTGTTGTTGTTACTGCTAATGCTCACTTGTGTGACTTATAATCAGCCGAAGCCCACGAAATTTCTCGTGGCGAGGAGCGTAAGTTTACTCCTATCGTTGGCAACAGCCTTGGGCAACTTACGGGTGAAAGTGTGATTTAGCTCAGTTTCGCCCCCAATTTGGATGCAGAGCAGCCCGAGAGGGCGGGTCCGAGGGTCTCGCACCTTTCTACCTCTTTCCCTACCACCAACCTCTCGAGAGGACTTCCGTCTCGCCGCATATTTAGAGTGCCCCTATGCCGCACGGACGCTGTACATTTACAAACATCCATGCCTTCTCCCGGATTCAAACAAGGGCCCTTCCGCACGGCTATCAGCGAGGCTAAACACTATACCGGTTTGGCGGCACGTCCTAATAGTAAAAGTACAAAAGAAAATAAGATGTTCTAACAGTTAGACTATAGCTGCTGCAGTCAACAGTAATGTGTACAGGGGGCTAAGTTTTAATGGATGGGGGAAAATCGTTGTATCCCTGCAACGTAGCGCAAAGGTGAAGAAGATCAGATGATTTCCTTCTTTCTTTTCTTTTAAAAGAATTATATCGGTTTACCTGTAATTTATGTATATATATATATATATATAATATACCCATCTCCATAAGAGACAATCAGATATATTCGATTTATAATTAACTTTATATGAAAAAACTGTTCATTTTTAATTTTGTAATTAGCCATAATTATTTAATAAAATAATTACAGTTAAGTTATTAATACACTTTACTTTCATTTTTACACTTACGTTTTTATTTTAATATATGCGTATAAGGCATAATACTTGATGGCAATAACAATATGTATTTCTTATATATTGTTAATTGTTTTCCTTGGCAATTCAGAATCTTTTCGAAACGTTTTCTACTGTCAGAAACATATAAATATTAAGAATTTACGATGCTTACAAAACGTGTGAGAACACGTGGTACTATTTATTATTATCTCAAGAAATGAAAACAAATTACAGGTACTAGAATTCAAATTTTCAGTTCGAAATTTGAACGTCTCACGGAAAATTTTTTAAAAAAATCCGTTTTCTTAATTAAAAGCGCAGCAATGAACATTTATATTTTGTCGAATCTTTGTTTCAAATTATCGCAAAATTGAAATCCTGCAAATATAAAATATTTTGTATCAAAACTCTTTCTGATCCTCACAGGAGAAGTCTCATATGAATTCAAAATGAAGCTGTTTTTCAGATTTTGAGAATTAAACAAAGTTAATCCTTAGATTTATATTTCTCTCTGAGGTGCTCCATGAAAGCGAAAACTACTAAAACCATTTCGAAGCAAAGCATATGTCACATTCGCAAGTATTTTAATTTCATCAGTGACTTATTACTTTTGTTATTTTCATTTTTAGTTTTTTAGACGCTCATCTACAAAGGAAATGTTGCTTAATTTAAAAGCGCTTGATTAAATACACACTTCAGAATTCTTTGCTTAATCTTGTTAGTAAAAGGAGGTCACAAAAACATTTGAATAGTAATAAGATGTTCTTTTTTAATGATTTCTTTCAGTCGATTGCTCATAAGGTTTAAAACATTTACATAGGTGTATTTTGCAGTGTAAAAATGTATAAAAATGTCAATTTTATGTGGAAAGATTGTTGTTCTCTTTTTTCTTTCCTGAAGGAAATTTATATTTTGTAAGTAAGATTATCCTTAACCGCGAGGTTTGCAACCAAATAACTGTTATTTTTATTCTCGGATTTCTTTTTATGTTATTTTCGAGTGGTATATGTTACAAGTAGATGCACTTTGATCTTTCTTGAGTTAATAATCGAAACTTATGTCTACCATTAACTCTCAGTGTATTTTGAATTAATTTTTTAATGAATTAATAATATTAATTATATTTTGTATATTTTGTTTTGAATTTATTATTTGAAATGACTGCGGTAACCATTAAAATCAGTGATAGGTCTAGATCCTCATCTCACTAAACACCAAAGATCCTCTTCTCGTCAGCTTCCGCATGGGTCAAATTCTTGCCATTAATTTATTTAGATTTGAGTTCCCGTTGATCGATTTCGCATCATGCGATTTTCCTTTGTTCATATTTGTTACAATGTATGTCTCATATCACCCATAAAAGCCTTTAAAATTTTTAAAACTTATTTAATTTACATACAAGGAAAACTTACGGAAGAAATAAAATAATTTTAGCAGTAATGCTGTTGGATGGATTTAAGAGCATATCCTCATGAACAATGAAATTTGTGCACAATGTGCGAAAATAGGATTGAACTGAAATGTTAATAATAAAATAGCAGAGATTAATGATACATGTAAAAACACAAAAAAGAGCATAAAAAATTAGAAGGATCTATGGTATGGAAGAAAAATTAGAAGGATCTACGGTGTGGACTTCTATAATGTTCAATGGCAGAGATTAATGATACATATAAACACACAAAATAGAGCATAAAAAATTTAGAAGGATCTATGGTGAGGACTTCTATAATATTCAATCATATCTTTACAAAGATATGATTGAACATTATAGAAGGATCTATGGTATGGAAGAAAAATTAGAAGGATCTATGGTATGGAAGAAAAATTAGAAGGATCTATGGTATGGAAGACAAATTATAAGGATCTATGGTGGGGACTTCTATAATATTCAATGGCAGAGATTAATGATGCATGTAAACACACAAAAAAGAGCATAAAAAATTAGAAGGATCTATGGTGTGGACTTCTAAAATATTCAATCATATCTTTACAAAGATATGATTGAACATTATAGAAGGATCTATAGTATGGAAGAAAAATTAGAAGGATCTATGGTATGGAAGACAAATTAGAAGGATCTATGGTGTGGACTTCTATAATGTTCAATGGCAGAGATTAATGATGTATGTAAACACACAAAAAAGAGCATAAAAATTAGAAGGATCTATGGTGTGGACTTCTATAATATTCAATCATATCTTTACAAAGATATGATTAAACATTAGAAGGATCTATGGTATGGAAGAAAAATTAGAAGGATCTATGGTGTGGACTTCTATAATGTTCAATCATATCTTTGTGTTACAAAGCTATGAGACATACTATCATTCGGTAGAACAGATGCCTTGATATGGTTCTGCTTCATGTAGGTGTGCACTGAAAGTGTGCACTGAGTCTACCGAGTATCCTTAAGTATTAGCTTACAGTCTTTCGACCCTCTTTACTTGGTTTTTCCTCCTGTCCGGCTATTAAATCTCCACTGTGTCTGGGCGCTGCTACATATTGACTAATTCTAAGGCATTAGACGTTTTAGTCAAAATGATACATGTAGCAGGTTGTGAAGGGAATTAAATAACCTGCAGGTTTCATCCCAACAAGATGGTCTGACTTGAAACCCACGAGTTGCGTAAATCGAAGTCTTTGCCATCTATCCAGCATTGCTTTTAGTTACCTTCTTTTGGTTGAATCGGTTGGTGCTTTTCGCATCTATGTCAGCTGAACGTACTTGAGTTTACATTGCTACTAACTCATATTTGTAACTCAACAACAACCTTTCCATTTGCGCAATAACTGTAAATTAAGATCATTATAATATCAGCCTGCACACTAGATTATAATATCAGCCTGCACACTTTACCCACAGTTCCTCTAGCTGCATTGTTAGCATAGTGGTAAGGGAGACAGTTGCTATAAACCTTGGGTGTGGTTCAAATTCTGGAGAAGGCATCGAAGACATGGATGGTTGTACATATGGAGCATAGGGGTATAGGGCAAGGTTGCGGCATAAAGACACTTAAAAGATTTTCGAGCCAAAAATTATTTCGAGATATTAATGAAAGTGCAAGAGAAGTAGAAGATCCTTGGATCAAAGCCCTGAATATTATTCTTCAAAATTGGGCAAAGCTTTGCAAATTTTCACGATAGCCACAACTCCTGCTTTGCGGCCACGATACAAATCCGTGGACTTGACCTGACATTACTGTCCGATACGTTAGATAAATAACAGCAACAATGTAATTTAGCCGTAGCTAGCATTATTACTTTGTTTTGCATAAATTTCGTAGTCCATGAGTTAACATGATTTTTTAAAGTTAACTGAAGAAATTTTAATTTCCACTGTTTTTTAATTTCTCATAATGTAAAATTTCATAGATATCGCTTTTTTCTTAAATACTTATGGGTCTTTAAGAGAAAAACACTAATCGAAGTTAGGTGAAATTTATTTTGCTCGAAGTTTCCCATTTAATTTTACATTTTCATTAAATAATCATACACTTAAATTAGGCATTCTTAATTTTTCTAGAATAATTAAACCCAAGATACTCGGTCATTTAACAAATTATTTCTCATTCACTCAGAATACTATTAATTGGACTATTTTACTAAATTTTACAATTAAGAGGATTTACATTTAGTAGTTTGATTTAAGATTGTAAAGAATCTCTCCCTCCTTGCAGCGTGCCTTCATGAGGTAATACGAACTACTTCCGTCTGTCAAAAGGAAGATACGGAGTTCGGTGCTTACGAAGACCCAACTGATTGTCTCACTTTTCGTGATTTACGAAATTTTAATGAACCTACAGTGGCTCCCAAAAGAAAATGTGGTGAACGATAATTCGTCACCAGGATCTGGAATGTCTCCAGATGGGTCTATGGGTCTCCGCTTCCTCAGTCACCATTTAAATGGGAAGAATATAACGTATTTCTCACTCCTTATAACGTGCTTTCATCTTGTAAATAGAAGTAAGCGTGGCTAACAGTCGTAAGTTCCAGAGTCTGGGGAAATGCACTGCTCATTTTCCATAACTGCTGCCTCTAGAAACCATTGCCTTTATAGGCTAAGAAAAATTCCTTTAAGTCCTTCAAATCAGCATTAGCAGCTGATTCATACAACATACAAGCGTGCATTAGCCGGATAAGTATTCATGCATACATTCTGATGCGATCAGCGTGTGTCTAAGATTTAAAGCAATATTAAGACAGCGCATGGTAACAGGGGGTCAGTGAGTGCATAAGCAGCTTTATTGAATGAGTAAGATAAAACCAAGTTCGATAATTGGGTCACTTGCAGTATTTTCAGGGGGCTATGGAACTTCATTGTCTAATTCTTTGGAGATGGAACCCCAGAAAGTGAACCTCAGATTTAGGAAATCTCATTTGAAAGGAAAAATGTGTTCTGTAAAATAACATTTATTTATGTTAATTGTCATCACCTGAAATTCCCCCCCCCAAATATATCCAAAAGCAAGGCCGAGTCAACACAATGCTTTCTCAATGTATGGTTTACGGCTGTATAAACTATTATACCATTGTCAAACTATCATAGCATCATTTCATTAGCCAACCACAACTACTCCTATAACTAACTACCTGCATTACATTATTATTGGGACCATTTTCTGATTGAACACAATGAGGAAAGATCTTTAGAAAGGTATATACATACACTCACGTTTGTGAAAATTGCAACACCATGAAGGACTTACGCGAGTGAGCTGAAATTTTCAGGAAATGCAAAGTAGCGCATGATATGCAAATGATTAGAATTGCAAATCCGTAGCGCATGCGTATGCTGAGCAGCGCCCTCTGAACGGCTGATGGATCCGAATAAATAGACGGCTGTAGCGAGGCGTGTATGGTTATCGGTGGTTATCTGCTAGTGGTAAACGTTAACTCAATCTGTACTTATGCCTCGTCGACGAAAGAGATCGAGATTTGAACAACTTACAGAGTTTGAACGAGGGAGAATCATCGGCCTTCGTGAAGCTGGATTGTCGTATCGTGCAGTAGCCTCTCGTGTGCAGCGTAACAGCAGCACAGTGATGCGCGTTTGGAAGCAGTGGACGGACGAGTGTCGGACAACTCGGAAATCCGGGAGTGGACCCCGAAATGTGACGTCAGCTCGCGATGATAGACACCTGGTCCGCATGGCGCGGACGGACCGTACAGCTTCCTCTAGACAATTGGCAGCACTGTGGTCAATAGCTACAGGTGTTTCATTGTGTGCTTCATCAATTCGTAGACGTCTGCTGCAGTGTGGACTGCGCGCACGGACTCCTTTATACAGGATCCCCCTAACGCACGACCATCGCCGCCTGCGGCTACAATGGGCCAATCAGCATAGAGACTGGCGTGCTGATTGGCAGCATGTCGTGTTTTCTGACGAATCCCGCTTTAATTTGTGGTACCATGATGGCCGCATTCGTGTCAGACGCTATGCCGGTGAACGCCACCTTCCGGAGTGCATTATCGAACGCCACAGTGGACGAACACCCGGAGTTATGGTCTGGGGCGCCATAGCATATCATAGACGATCTCAATTGCTACGAATTGTGGGCAATCTGAACAGCAACCGGTATATCCGTGAAGTTCTACAGCCCGAAGCTGTTCCCTTCCTTCAAAGCTTGCCAGGCGCTGTATTTCAACAGGACAATGCCCGCCCTCATACTGCTCGGATTGTTAAATCCTTCTTTGCAGCGCAGCAGGTACAGCTTCTTCCTTGGCCTGCGTGTTCCCCGGATATGTCGCCAATTGAACATGTGTGGGATGTCATTGGTCGGCGTCTTGCTCGTGATCCTCGTCCTGTTGCGTCTGCAGACGAACTTTGGGTACGCGTACAAACGATATGGAATGCTCTTCCTCAGTCAGACATTCAAACTTTGTTTGACTCCATGCCACATCGTGTAGCAGCACTTATTGCAGCGCGTGGTGGCCACACAAAATACTGATTCTGATCTCTTGTTCTTGTTTGTTTGCTTTGAACATTTAATCATTTATTTGTACCACTACCACTCAACTGTGTATTAAATTGCATTCAATTATGACGATTCCTTCTTGGTGTTGCAATTTTCACAAACGTGAGTGTAGATAAAACTGTTTGACTGAAAGGCTAAGCCTCATTCACATTATTGCTCTCCTATTGCGCCAACAGAAAATCCCCTGCTTCCGTTATTAGCCAAATCACATGCATAGCAATCAGTTCATTAATAGCGACGTTGCTGAAAGAGAACTGCGTCGATGTTATCAATAAACAGCATAGTTCTAGTCTCAGCGTACTCTGATTCTGCCAAAATATATCGGGAAAGGTATTTTTGATTCTGAAAGAAGCTGTTTTGGGAAATCTTTAACAAGATTGTTGCCAAGTGTTTCTTGATGCTCCGAGCAAAATTAATTAGCTCATTGTTTCCAGAATGTTATGTAAGCATTTCTAGGTAGCGGAATAGATAACGTTAATGTTAGTCAGTAAATAATCGCAGTTTTTTATAGCACAGTAAATGATTTCACATTGATTGAAGTAATGTAACATCGATTTCTGTGTACGGAAAGATTAATTTTGCTGTTTAGTTTTACAAACATATTGCTATCGTTTTAATTCCTTTCTGCTGCTCTTACATAATTCATAAAATATCATCACAGCAAGCATTGATTAAATGTTTGCCGTTTCTTTATACAACTCATATTAATTTAGTTGTATTTTCCTTTTATTTGCTTGCTTTACGCAGCGATGAAAACTTAGTATTGAGTTTTTTTTCTCTTTTTTCCTTAGGCAAAGCACAAGGCCTGAACGTCTAAAATTCATTACAAGCAAACATGCCACAAAAGGTTGAATTTTAAGGTCTTCTCTACTCCTGTATTGAAAAACGTTCAAGAAAGTTTTAAGATAATACATTTAAATTCGCTCTTCGAAATACCACAGTTATTCATGGCTGGTCGGAGAGAGAAACCCGTGCGCAACCGCGTGTACATTCAGCCTCTGCTAATCATTGTACCTTCCAAAAAATTCTTCAAAAAAGTTGAAAAAAAAAATTCTAATTTAAGATTAAAACAGCGTTAAAAGTATTAATCGCAGGTTAAAACTAAAATTTAAATTTATAAATTGAAAATCATCACGACTAGTATCAGGCGTTTTAATCATGTGTAACCAGTACTTAAACAGTTCCCATGAAGCCACCGTTGGTGACTGTTGACTAATTCTGAACTGTTCATTCCAATCTCATTATATAGATCACATGACATAAGGAAATCATTTTTTTAAATACCAATCAATTTCTAGTTGAAACGGTTACTGACATGTCTGACTGTCAAATAAAGGATATCTGTTTCATAATTTTGTGGATTTAATTATTATAAATGAATTGCGTTTGCCAGCCAAAATAGATTTATATTTGTTTGCAAGAAACAGATATGAAAAATGTGCAGCGTCGTCGCCAGAACTCGAACCCGCGTCGAGTGTGCTACCGCTACACCACGAAAGCATGGTGGAAGGAGGGAAAAATTTCTTATGTACTCCCCTTTTTAAAGGGCAACTGGTGATGAGAGGAACCCAGGCACCAAATCCGGGTGATGACAAACTATTATACGCCATATTTTAGTTCAGTCGCCATTTGTAGAGTATTTTAGAATTATTCGATGTTGGGAAACTGAAAAAAATGTGCAATGCCCTCGCCGGGACTTGAACCCTGAACTTCTCGAATATGCGTTGAGTGTGCTACCGTTGCACCACGAAGGCATGCTGGGTAGAGAAATTACCTCGTAATGTGTCGAGACACTGGACTAATGGATCATAACTGAATGCTTTGGTAGTAATTCGTTTAAGAAGTAAGAAAACATCTGGAGACATTAATTACCCAGGAATAGACATATATCTTATTATCGCTCGATGTTAATTTTGTAAAAAATAACATTAAAATGCGATTAGAATTCTCCTAGATTAGCGTAAGTATTTGATTTTATATTAATGATTCTTTCCTTTAATTTTGCTACCAGAATGTTTATATCATACCTGCGTTTATTTAGTTTGAGTTTTGTATTATATTTAATTTATGAATCTGTGTATTTAAGTAATTTATTATGTTTCAGTAAATCAAATCTCTCGCACTTAATTGTCGAAACCTTGTACATAAATCCAGTAAAATGATTTTTTAAAGCCTATCAGGATTGGTTAAAATATTTATTGATACTTTTGCAATATTCTTAAAAAATACAATCAAATGTAGAGAGACCTTTCGAAGTAAAGTAGAATTCCAGATACAGAAACCATCCAGATAACCTTTTCAGGATAAAAACAAACATCTCTTCTTTCTCCTCAAAATAATAGATCTATATTTGATTGCCTTAGAAGTCCATAAAGTTCTATTCAAAATATTCCAGACTGAGGACTTAAACTGAATATAATTCGAAATGGCTTGTTAAGGTTTTTCATTCCAAATACTGATGTTCAATTTTCCTATAACATAAGGGGATTTTATGTGATTACTGCAAAGCATAGACGGCTATCTGCCTAAAAGAAGGGAGGCCTTCGTGGAGGACTTTCGAAGGGAAACTGGCCCGTATACAAGTTGCACATGACGAAACCCACGAAAACGCCCATGCACTCAGCCTGTTCTCGAGATTTCAACCTCGGACCGAACTACCAGTGTTCAACGACTTAACCGTTTGGTCGCAAGTTTGCATTTTCTTTTACATTTCGTTATATTTCATTTTTATTACATTTCGTTACAAGTTTACATCTCGTTATATTAGCAAAGGTTATACTGTCAACAATTGCCTGAACCTCGTGTAAATAAGTATAAAACCGTTTCTTTAAGTAAAATTAAATAACAGAATTGCATCCTATTTGTATATAATACGAACACAACTTCTATTTCAACTAAATAAAATAGCTTGCAGAGTAATTCGGTTTCCTTTTTTGAAGTCCCCAGGTGAGGTGAAAAAGTGCAATGGCTTTGCCGGTATTCGAACTTTGGACCACTCGAATATGCGTCGAGTATTCTGCCATTTACATCACGAATACATGCAGAAAGGAGGAAGAAAATATCTCATAAATTAATCTAATTTATAGATTTTTAGACTCTAAAAAATTTTTAAAAAAATTTTGTCCTTATTCTTACTGAATCATGATTTGAGATTTGAATTTTCGTCTTCACTTGCTTAGAACAAAACTGACAACCTATTTGTATTTAACCTTTTCGCGACGGGAAGTACAAATGTGCGCTTATCGCTGAGACGGCAGTCTCTTTTGCGAGTGTCTGTACAGGGCCTGAAAGTTTTCTGCTGTTAAGCTTAAATCCATGAAATTGCCGCAATATCAACACTGCAGTGTATTTAAACGGACATCTACATGCATCTGAAACCATATGGACTACGAGTCATATGGTTACTCATGCCATATGAGTCATGCTACTCTCATTTTGAGTAGAAGGCCAAATTTATATGTATCTGAAACCATATGGACATACAATGCCATCTTATGCCAAAAGTTATAGTTTTTAAAATGTTCCAAGACACTGGCGCAAATGTGTGACAGCCGGGGATGAACGAGAAAACGCTCTGGCACGCGAGCGTGTCGGCCGGGAAATGAGTGCGTTTCTTGCTGGCTAGTATACGTGAGAGTCGGCGCGAAAGGATTAATACAGGAAAATTCTAAAGGAGGGGTTCGACTTAGTCATAGAATGTAATAGTCTGAGGTTTTCATAATTTAGCCGAGTGGAAAGATTTTGAAAATTTAGTACGATATTACGCTGAGCATTTTCGAAACGAATTTCCCGTTGTTTCTGCGTTTAGTTATCCTATACTTAGATTCAATTTCATAAAAGATTTCCTTACTTGTTGAAGGAATTTTGGCTTTGGTTCAAATTACTTTAATTGCGTTAAAAAGGTAACCACTCAAGGTCCTGTTTTCTGTAACATCGAGGAGACCAAATACAGCAGCCAGTGGGCAAAAATATAATTTTAGCTGAGAGCGCGAGCAACTCTAATTGCTTTGTGGCTAATACTCAACACAGTTTAAATCAAGCTCTATTACATTATTTTTAAAGTACTGAGATTTACGAAGCAAAAAAAAGAGGCGATCACTTACTCATTATAATTAGTTTAGAACGCTTCACAGAACAAAGAACCTTTTTATTTTCGTTTCCAACTTCACTTTTGTTAGAAAATTGCAGAAAAGCTTAAGTGGTAGTTTCTCCTTTTTTTTTAACTAATTCCTTAATTTTTCTGATAAAGGTTTAAATACTTATTTAAAGCTGCCTAACAACTTGAAAGTTAATGATTCCGCTTTCATATTATTTCTTTCCTTAATTAGAAGAGATTTAAAATTTCTTTTGTTGTTTTATACCTTCTACGCTCTGTAATTAAAGATTCCTCCTTTGAAGATTTAGCATCTTATGTAAAAATGGAGATCGATTATAGCATTAATCGGTATTTTTATTAAGTTACTCATTAATCAACAGATCGGAGTTTAACATGATAGCTCAAAAGGAAAATATTAATTGAGAATTTGGAAGAAATGAGAATAAACTGTGGTTTTAAAACGCTCATTTTAAAATTAAAAGTAATTATGTTGTTATTAATTGCTTACATACCTAATAACTAATTCCTTTTAAGGCATTTTATAATGTATTTTTAAATAAGCTGTTAAATTAACCATTGTGTCTTACATTAAGTGCTGTGTTAGGTATTAAATACAGTTTTTTATCAAGTGATGAAAATGTCGGTTATATTTTCATCTCTGAACAACTGAGTTACGAGAAAATATTTCGTGGCGCTTATAAAGAAGTTCGTAAGTAATTTTTAAACATTAGAGAAATAACTGCATAATTAATGTGTGCGCATTATTCGAAAGAAAGTTTTGCGCACTGAAATAAAGATTTGAGTGCGCATTTAATTAATACTTTTAGTAAAGGTAAGATAGACCTGGACTTTCAACTAGGACTATTTCCAGTGAAAAATGACTTATTTTTCAATATTGTTTTATTTATGATCAAAGTTATTGAGAGTAATTAAGTGATCTGATTTCACAGAAAAGTTTGTTAGGTTTCTAAATTTAAATAAATTATCAATTACCTGCTTTTTAAAACAATCTTAATTTGAAATAATAATAAGCAATACACATTTACAATTTGTTTTAAAAGCTTCTTTAAATGAAGGTAATAAATCCTTAGATTAAGTCGTTTACAGAAACACTGGCAAAGCTTTATAGAAATGTATGCATCTAAAACATATTTTTGTCAAATCTTAGAAAATAAATTAGAGAAAAGCTTTCACACTGTTTAAAGAAGCCCCAATTAACCAATAAAATATGTATGTATTGTGCATTTTGGTACTTAATATATTTTAGTTTAACAACAAAACAAATCTTCTTTCTCCTTATCATTAATCACATTCCCCTTATCATTAATCACATTTCCTTTAAATACAGCCTACAGGAATGGCTTAGGACAATAATATTTGCTCCTATGTCAAATCCAAGTCGGAGATGTTACTCAGTTTTCGTGATTATTCATTTGGATAGCGACAGTTTGAATGCAAGTTTCAAATTCTATATTGATTCTCCAAGTGCTGTGAACATCACTGGGCTAGGTTTTTCTTTCTATTTATATCGCAATGAAAGACAAATGACAAAGCAAGAGATGAAATTGCAAGACAAGATTACAGGTATTCATTGAAACAAATGATGTTGCACATGAATTCTTTAAAGCGCAACTAAATACTTTTTCTAAACAGTTTATACTGGCTGTTAACAAAATATGACGTAGAGGATTCAAATCAGCATACAGTAGAAACCAGCAATATTTATGATATTTTAGACGACTTGATAAATGCCTCAAATCAAACGAATCTCTGTATTGTGGTAAATTAATCAGGCATTTGAGAAGAAGAAAATGTTATTTTTGAACTTACTTCTGGTAACCCTAGAAATGCCAAGGTGCTCGCGCATCAACCACACCAACCACGTCGATCACACCCAATTATTATATCCCATAATATTCTTGTTCTTTACTTCTTATTAAGATTTCGTATGTGTTTGTATGCAAACGTTAATGTATCCGTCGCTTTATATTATTTAGTTACAGCTGAATAAATGTGATTTTTGCTTAAATATGCATCCCATCATTAATGGATATATCTCTCACACCAATAAAGTTTCGGAGATTTAACCGCGTTGCTGGGTGCACAAAAGGTTATGGTTATTCAATTATGGCAAAGCACTCGAGGGCTATCTGCCTAAAGGGAGGGATGCCTTCGTGGAGGACTTTCTAAAGGAAACTGGCTCGTATGCATGTTACACATGGAGAAAACCACGAAAAACGCCCATGCAGCCAGCCCGTTCGCGGGATTCGAACCTCGGACCGAACTACCAGTGTTCAGTACGTGCACAAAAGGTAAGCTAAATGTTGCTATCTTTATTCTTCATATATATTTTACCAAATATATCTATTTCCGTTAACTGAAGAGAATTAGATATTAAAATACACAAGTAAGCCTAATTTTCATAGTTATTTCTCTTACCTTTTCTTAATTTTGTTTATGGTTAAGAGTTAATAAGCACTGAATTTCCAAACCATTGTGACAGTTTTATTTCGTCTTTCAGTTAGTAATATTGCTATCATTAATAAATATCAGTGGGGTCATTAATATTGAAATTTAGCAAAGCGGCTCTCAAATCTGCACTTCATGAAATAAAATTTAAGAAACTAAAGTAAAACATTCATTAAAAATGAGTAAACATTTTCCGCACTTTTAAGAAGTTTTGGTCTTAAATCGA